>CANUEX010039822.1:0-118869 GCA_948099535.1 Jatropha multifida
CCCAAGGCGAAGTGTTAGGCCTGATGAAACCTCTATCTAGTAACTCTTGCAACTGATCCTTAAGTTCTTTCAATTCTGCTGGTGTCATTCGATTAACGGTTAGTCAATAAATTTTCGGGCGAACCAAAATGATTTTTGATCTCCATAATATTACGTGGCGTAATATTATTGGCTAATAATTTACAATTTAAATGGGAATGTTTCAAAATAAAAATTTCGGGGTATTACATTTAGTGATAAACAAACAAACTTACCCGCCTTTGCTACTGAATAAAATTAATTTTATCGATATGATCATTAATTTTATTGATATAATTATTATTTATTGTTTACTCAAATTTTTATATATTTTTTCTCAAAAAAAAATTCATTTTTTTCACTATTTCTTATTATAAAAATTACTAAATTTATACAAAAGACTCATTTTTATACCTTTAGATTTTGAAATTTTTTCCTTTCAAAGAAAAAACTCTTGGTATTCTAACTATTAAAAAAAATAAATTGTCACAATTTTTTCCATAAATTTTAGTTTTATTATTGAATAAATACATAAAATGGATTCAAACTTAAAGAAATTAGTGCTAAGCAAGTATTCTAATTTGCTTAAAAATGCTGATATAGTTTGATAAGCTTATCTATAAAAAAAATTGGTAACAACAAAGAAAATCACTTAAAATGGCTAAAAGTAGAAATATGTAAGAGGAGATAGACGTGAATCTTAAGGAAAGCATGATCAAAAGCCAATTGATGAGCCATGTGATTACAGTCTATCATACGCCTCGGCAAGCAACAGGGCAGACACCATTCTCCTTGGTGTATGAAACGGAGGCTATGATACCAATAGAGATAGATCTACCCAGCAGAAAAACGAGAGAATATGACGAGTTTAGAAGCAACGAAAGTTTAAAAATTAACCTAGACTTGGCAAAAGAGCTTAGGGGGATGCTGCAACTCAAGCCGAAGCAGACAAGCAAAGCATGAGAAGGTACTTCAATAGACAAGTCAAGGCTAAACAATTTAAAGAATGTGACAATGTCTACCGAAAGGCAAAAATCACTAAAGGTTCGGCAAAGATTGGTAAGTTAGGACAAAACTAGGAAGGTCCCTATGAAGTATCAAAGCAATTAGGTTTAAGCACTTACAAGCTAAGAAAGATCGACGGAGCCAAACTACCAAGGACTTAGAATGCTGACAACCTAAAAATAGCATATTGTATTACTTCATTTCATGATGTGTAAAATTTTTTCTCTTATCTAAATAAATAATATGATAAGACCTCGGGTTTTTTCACTTGATATATCATGCCCTCCAAGGATCAAAAAGGGGACATGATACATTAAGTTTTTCTTGAAGGATCTTACTTAGAAATTGTTTCCTCCAGTGTAGCTCATAGTTCGCCCATTGACTTAAGTGCCCAATTTTTGTCGTCCTAAATTGGACAGTTCGCCAACGGTCTAAGTGGCCTAGTTTTCTCCCTCCTAAATCGGAAAATTCGCTAAAGGCCTAAGCGGCCTAGTTTTCATCGTCTATAATCGGATAGTTCACCGACAGCCTAAGCAGTCTAATTTTCTCCGTTCCAAATTGGACAATTTGCCAACAGCCTAAACGATCCAATCCGTCTCATTCACTGTTGGGACAACTCAATAGCAGTCTGAAAATCAAGCCCTATCTGCTAAATCTACAAGTTTAGGTACATAACCTTCTCCATTTAACCTCAGTAGCACAGTTTTTAAATCATTGTCTGTTAAGAAAAAATTCCTTATGCACATACTATAGATAAAATCGCCAGACTAACCTTACTTAAGCTAGTTTAGCTCAACTGTTAGATTGTTCATCAAATAAAAAGTCCTAACATGTATGTTAAACACATTTAGATTGCCCAATAACTTAAGTAAAGTCATGTTCGGGTAATAAAACAACAAGTAAAGAAACAAAGTAAATAGAGAAGACGAAACATTAGAAATAAAATTTTCTTTTCATTAAGTTAATACTCTTTACATTAGTAATTATAAAATTCCTACAAAATGCAAAAAGCATATACAACTTTTAAGCATCCCCCTCTATTGGAGCGACCGAGCTATCCACCGAGGAGCTTGGTTGAGTGACCTCGCTGTCCTCATCTTCTTCATCTTCAGCATCCTCTAGATAAACATCATTCACTCAGTCCCAATCAGCATCTGGCTACCGCTCCTTAAGTTCGGCCAGTATATTCGACTGAAGACTCAAACAAACTTTAGCCAAATCTTCATCTTGAGATTCCTCCTGCCTCCTCATCACCTGAACTTCAACCTCCACCTCTTCTCCAACTCTTCAGACTGAACCTTCATACTCTTATTTCTATCTGTGAGGCTCCATTTCTCCTCTTTTCGTCTCTCTAGATCGGCATCCCGAACCACGAGCTCAACTTTATGGCAATCGTTTTGCTCCTACATTGACTTGCCAACATCCTTCAAAGCGATCTCTATTTCATTCCTCTTAAACTTGCTTTCAGTTAAGGCAATTTTAACCCTTATCAGTTGAGCGTATTGGAGATTGTTGACATTTATAGCTTGAAGCAGACACTAGTTCAAAAAGTCTGATATCGCTCGGTCATCCATGTGCTCAAAATACTGAGAGTTAGTAGGAAACAAGGAGGCATGGACCAACTCTCGGTTGGGGCCATCATCCTGAATGCTGCAATTCACCCCATACTTAGATATAAAGTAAGATCAAAGGTCAACAACTTTAAAATGAGGAGGAGGAGGAGGAGGAGGAGGAGGAGGAGAAATAAGAGTTTGGTTTGGAGCTGAAGTAGAGGTAGGCACCTCCCTCGCCCTTTTTCTAGATGGCTTCATTGGCGGACTGAGAACGACTAGTTTAACAATTGGCTTAGCTGAGGGTTCAGCAGATGCTGGCACTGTTGCAAGTTCGGGGGGAGGCACCTCTCTTGGGATTTCAATAAACACCTTCCTCTTCATAGCATCAGAGATCTAAAACATTTTTTAGCCTTTACCCTTCTTAGGAACCATATCTGCACAAAAAAAAATAAAAATAAAAAGTGTTAGTTTTAACAATCCTAAATAAAATACCTAAAGAGCAAAAAGTAACATGATTGGAAGGATTAGGTCTGACATGTCTGCTAGGTGAACAAATAGGGTAACCCTCAGCTATCACCTTCTTCATATCCATACAACTGAGCCCCCTAGCCTTCATGAAATTAGCTACACCTCTGTCATAAGGAGTGGGTGGTGTAGGGAGAAAACAATGAGGATTTGTTGACCATTTGTTTGAAAGTCTGAACCCTCTAGGGAATTTCACAATGAAATACTTAGATTTCCAATTTTTCAAAGAGGAAATCTTGGACTTCTAAGAGGAAATATTACAATTTATTTTTGCCTAGAGATAGCAATGGTCATCGTTCGGGCAGATGAAGAAATGGTATAAATCCCGAATTATGCTGGCATTTAAGCTATTTCCATCCTCTCTTGCCAACGCGATCACACCATAGAGAAACCTCAAACCATTAGGATGAAGCTGACTTATGGTTATCTGATAACCATTAAAAAATGATTTTAGAGGTTCGGAAAGAGGAGGCCAAATCCCATATCGAAAGCTTTCTTCATATAACATGATCGAATCCTCATTTAACGGAGAGAGTTTGCCCTCATGTCCTTAGAAGGTCGAATCAATTCATACTCAGGCGAAATGCTATGAGTATAGTATATGTCTAATAGTTTGCCCTCATCAATGTCAAAAAGAATATCGGTGATCCGAACGTTCTTTTTTCTCCCATTCAACTCGCCCACTCCTGAATCAACCTCCTCATGATGCTCATCACCAGGGCGCTTGAACAGTATTTGGAAATCTTTTTCATTAAAGGAACCCATGCCCCAACCAAGTAAAAATGAACAAGGAAGAAAGAGAAAAACTTACTAGAGAGAGAGAGGCGTGTTCTGGAGAGAGAAGCTTTGAGAATCAAGAAATGGTAAGTGTAGCAAATGAGGTAAAAATGACCCTTATATAGACCAGGCGAGGCATGCGAAGGGTCGCCTCATTAAATGAGGCGACTCCTTAAAAGGTCAATCCGATGCATCGGGTTCCCAACAAATAAAGGAACCCTATGCCATCATTAAAGACTAAAAAGAAAATATATTAATGGATGTCGAGACCATAAAAAATAATTCCTGCTCTTTCTATTCTAAGTGATTTGTAGATAGGGTGAGAAGGGCCAAATCCTAGACACTAATAAAGACTAATTTTTGAATTGAAACTAGTTGATAAAACAATAAAATAAAAGGAAAAATTTTGATCAAAGTAGCAATCAAAAAAATAACTAGGTAATCAATGAGTGATAAAATAAATAAATTAAAATTAATGGAAGAAACGATTCAGCCAAAGGTGATTCATAATACGATATCCTCTTGATTGATCATTGATATAAAGATGATACAATAATTTCGAAAGACTGACAGGTTATAATCTTTAAACAAGCGTCTCTGAAAGATCTTTCCGTAATATTATATTAAACAGACAAGCGCTAGAATAATCCCTAACTAGCAAACAACCCTAAACAAGTGATAGAATTTAATTTATTAGCAACAATAAAAACTAGAAAGATCCTACCCTATTCAATAAATTTACAAGCATAGTTCATTTAAAATAGATTGTGGATTTCCATAATATAATCCAAAGGCCTAGTCACAATCAAATTATATTATTCGCTACTAAGTCAATTCAGTTTAGACAATACGAATTTAACTTCATTAATAGCCATATGCTTTTGTATTAGGATGATCAATGGGCCCTTATTGAACAAACAATAAGAAAATAATAGAGATGGAGTTTCTCATCAGATTCAGAAAACACACAAAAACCAAGCAAAATTAAAGAATAAAATTATTGCATTTAGATCTCACAATCTTAAATAATCCCTACTTGAGATCAACCCTTGACTGAAATAAAGTAAATTAAAACAAAGAATAAAATAAACCCTAAAGAGAGCTACTGTTATATTAAAAGTGAGAAGAGGAGATGGATCCCTTTTACAAACTTTAAGATCCTATATATAATGGAGGAAAGAAACCCAAAAATAAATATCTTTAAAAAAATCTAAATATTTAAATTGAGTATCTATCAAAATCTCTTAAATGGTGGGTCAGATTGCAGTTTAAATGATATTCTCGTAGCTGGCAAGAATATGCAACAGTTCAGGTCACGTCCCCATCAGCTTGCCCAAGCTCTATCGCAAAATTTCCAGAAGACTTTTCCATGTTGTGAATCCGACTCTGCAACGCTTGCCTAACTGCTATCTCAAAACTTCCAGGGGGTTTTATTCAGTTTCAGACTGATCACTTCTTATACTTGCCTAAGCCTAAGCTAAAAACTTCCATAAGGCTTTTTGAGAATCTAGCTCCAACTTGGTCAACTTCATCAAAAACTCGAAAAATTGATCTCCAAAACTTCCTTTTGAATAAATCCAGCATAACCTATAAAAAAAATAAAAACCAAATGAAAATTCTCATTTTAACCAAAAATTATTTATAGACAATAATCAAACAAGTGATATTTTATGCTGTTGAACAGTGCAAGAAGGGAGAAGTCTGGCTGCTGTCGAACGACGCAGGGAAGGGAGAAGAGACAGTTGCGTAGGGAGATAAGCTTGGGTTTGGGTTTGGATTTGGGTTTAGGTTTGTGAGAATAGAAGTGTGTTTATAAGAGTAACCTACACTGCAAAACGACATTGTTTTGAGTTTGTGAGAGCTTTCTTTTTTTCTTTTTTGTTTTTTCTTTTTTTCTTATTTTATTTTGCATTAAACTCTTCAACAAATGTTCTTTTTAATTAACTCTTCAACAATTATGACAATTAGTTTTTGAATCTTTTAAAGAATAAAAATATTATTTTGAATTTATAGATAATAAATCTTACCTATATATAATTAGAGAATATTTATATTTTCATTTTAATTAATCAAAATATTTAATAATTTTAAAATTTCTTAATATTTTATAAATAAAAACTATAAAAAATTAATATTTTTATCTATTTCTAAAGACAATAATAAAAATTTAGATAATTTATAAATTTAATTGCAAATCCCTTACTAATCTCTTGTTAATCTCTTATTAATAATTTCTCTTGTTAATCCGTTGCAAATATACAAACCAGTTTTCCTTTGCTAATCAGATGCTATCGGATGCTATGCCGTTGCAATCGTATGGTAATTCATGTGCCTTTTTTCCCCTCCAAATTTAGCATCAGATTTTTAAAATTCGATACTAATTTTCGTTGCTAATCTGTTGCCCATTTATCTATCATTATTTTCTGCGTTAATTAGCATTGTATTAGCTACGGCTATAATTCGTTGCTAATTTTCTGTGGCTAATCCATTGCTAATCCATTATTTCATTCTGAATTTATTTTTCATTTTCAAACTGTTACTGATTCATTGCTAAACAGTTGCTAATTAGCATCAGATGCTATATTTTTCTTGTAGTGTTATCATATATATATATATATATTAACACAATAAATACTCTACAAAAGTAAAATTTGAACATAATGACCAAATAATCAATGAAGAACTGTTACCATATAATAATAAAATATATTTAAAGAAATAATTAGAGGATCACTTGAAACTATACTATAAAAACTCTAAATTGGCCTCAAAAAGGGACTAAGAATTCAATTAACCTAACTAAAATTCTAAGAGATTAACATTAATTTTATTTTCTACATTAGTTATAGTTTTGTTTTCGGGGAGGCACGAAGCTGCTGCTGCTCCTAATTTCTGCAGTTTGTTTTTTTTTTTTTTTTTTTTTGAAACAGCTCCTAATTTCTGCAGTTGAAGCAACAGATTTCATTATTTTTTATTTTTATTTAATTATAAAATTTGAATAGCTTTTTATTTCTTCTTCTCATTTTATGTACAATGCTAGGGATCTATAGGAAGTAAACAAATAAAATAGTTACTCCTTTTATGCATGATTCCATTGAAGAATGGAGCCAGGAAAAGATCATAAAAAGCTCAGGAAAAGATCTTCAATAGCCAAACAAAACAGACTTAAGTTATAAAATATCAAATCCTCAAACAGAAATCTACAAAAATACACTCATAATTTTAAAACCATAACAAATAATTTAAATAATTAAAATCCTGATTACTAAAATTTAGATCTAATCTTCGTTGGTGTGAATTCAAGATCAAAATTCTCTCATTTCAAATAAATCGGGGGAAATTAAATATAAATATTCAAAAAATCCAAATTAACTCGGGATCAATGGATATGAAAATTTCAAGAAATTTAGAAATGGGTTCCATAGAAAGCAAAAGAAAAAAAATTTGATTTCTCTAATTTCAGTTTCATCGTCAAAAGAAGGAAAAACCGATATCTCTGTCTTAAGTATTTTTCAATTTCTTACAAAAGAAAAAAAGAAAACAACACAAATTAAAAAGAGAATTAGATGCAAATAAAAAAGGACGTTACCAAAAAGAGGAGCCATTTGATGGCCTGAAACCTAAAAATTCCATATTCCATTCTCAACTCGGCCATCTCAGCCTTTTCATATATCATCTTTTAGGTGGTATTTATAATTATAAATTCTATATTTCTTTCTCATACTGGTCATCTGTCCTTTCATAGACCTTTCTAAAATGAACTTATTATTATATTCTAATTGTCCTTAGATGTCCTTACAATTATAGTCATCCCTACCCCTTCATTAATAGAGGTATACTCATACCTATCGTCTCGTCCCTCCCTTCTTTCCATTGATTATCCTTCAATGGACTCACAGTAGCATTGCAAAAAGAGTTTATGGAATAGAATTAATAAATGAAATAAATCTAATTCCCCTAATTTTTAAAACAAATGGACACGATCACAAGTTTCTATAAGGGTTTGGAAAAACTACGACAGGGAACAAAAAATTGCACAATAAAATTTGAAAAGAACGGCTACGTAATCGTTCGCACAGAACATGCAAATGTATACAATTTTACCTTCCATCATAACTTGATCAAAAGTTAGCTAACGAAGAAACAAAAGAGAGAAGCAAAAGAAAGATCATATATTTACAATAACTATCTGCATATAGTTCTGGCTTCTCTTAATCAAAATGATCAACCCAAACCACCAACCCTAATCAGGCACATGCTTTGTTTCTTGAATTCATAGCAAAAAGAAGCTCAAGATCAGGAGGCTCAAAATACCCATTCTTGGGCGCTTCTCTCTTCTTTGAAACTCTGAACGGCCTTTTCTTTGGCGGCGGCGGACACACCCTCGGCTCTGGTATCCTGCACTCCCCACGTTCAGGGGTGGCGCGACCATCACTAGACCCTTCTCTCTCCATCGCAAAAAAGAAAACGAGATGTTTCTTTGGGGAGTTATGTATTATTTATATATTTTTGGAAATAAATAAATATTAAAGATTGGGAGTTTCAAATTTCAAGAAAGAAACTCAAAGTCGGTAGAGGGTTCTGGACGAGGGACACCGAATTTGTGGTGGAGAGAGTTACACCGAAGCAAGAATTTACATCCACGTGTCGTAATTGAGAACCCATTTGTCTACGTGGACTCGATTTATGGCCCCACTTAATATTATCCACAATTGTTTTCGATTTTAAATTTCGCGGGTCAGCTACTGAAAGCGCGGGAAAATTTTATATCAGGACGGATCGGTAGTGTGATTCTTAAAATGAAATCCTGGCCATTGATTTATTTTTATATCAGGTTTTTTAGGGACCCACATTGCAAGTTGAGATGATGAATGCACAGACCAAATCTGGGAATTTGATTCTTTATATAATTTAATTATTGATAAATAAATTATTACCACAAGTTGGGAGAGAAGGAAAAGAATGAGAGGCAATATTTATATTGTAAAGTTGGAAGAATCAGAATAATTGAGTTACTAATAAATAAAATGAAAAGGAAAAAAATAATTTATTTATTTTAGATAAATTCATATTTCTATTTTCATTTAATTTAATATATTAATAGGCACCTCATTTTTAAAAAAAATAGTTTCTTTATTTTTAAAATTTCTTTTCATATTCTGTTTCTCTTATTTGAAAAATCCCTGGTGTAAAGTTGTTTCTTTCGCAGCCCAGCATAAAATGTTAAGGAGTTGGGCTAAAAATACTTATTTAGCTTTTCATAGTTTCTTAGCAAGCCCACCTCAATAGGCCCAAGATAAAAGGACCATAACCATTGACTGCAGGGGGTGTCTAAGCCCAGTAGCAGGAGGTGATTTCTCAATTAAATGGTACTAATAATTAATTATTTAAGACATTGATACAGCTATAATTAAAATAAAATTAATATCATTATTTTTATTCTCAAACGTGAAAGTTTTCATTGTTTTGAAATATTCTAAACATTAAGTCTTTTTTCTTCTGAAACCACTTCAGCAAGAATTAAATATAGTTAGTTTAGCTTTAATTTTGTATTTTGTCTTCGGTTTTAGTTTTTATATTTTTAATTAATTACTTTCTATTTATGGATATTGAATATTAATTTTTAATTACTTAAGACATTGATAGAGTTGAAATTAAATAAATTAATAATGTCATTATTTAATATAATTATTTTCATTCTAAAAGGATGAATCTTTTTAATTTTTTAAATTAAGAACTATTAATATGTTTATTACATTCGTCATCACCAATAATTAACAGATACAATAATGGTAGTGAGCGATTCTTTTTTAGTTTCTAGATATGATTTAAACTATATATATATATATTTCCATCAATTATAACTTTGAATTTAGACCAAATCAACAAATTCGAATAAAAAAGAAACGAACTTAGAAATTTTACTCTTCCAACATTCTTTCTCGAGATAAAACTTCCAACATCCTACCCAACCAACATTCTCCACGTATAAAATTTCTTGCAATAAAAGTTGGCGGTAATCTCAAGGGAACAAGAGGCCACCTGGGAAAATCAGGACCGTCCAGATGGCATGGAGCCTCCTCGGACAGTCCATTTTGGAGGCCTAACGTGTCGCGATTTTCTTGTGGCCGCCTCCATTAAATTCTTGCCCATTTTTTGCATTCAACAGCGGACTCCACAAGAGTGGTCCGTCTCAAGTTGAGGTTGAAAATGAAAATTGTTGCATTTTTCATCAACATTATTTTACTTGTCGTTGAAGATTAGTACAAAAATGAAAAATGGATGTGAGAATATTTGAAACTTTTGATTCTACTATTTATTATGCTTTTTCGATAATATAAAGTTATAACAGTTCAATAGATAAAAAAAAATTGCGTATAGTCTTCTTTTAAACTCTATAATTTAGTAAAAATATATGTGATTGAAAAAGTTTAAAGACAATTTTTTATTCTTCACATAAACGACAATATCAATCTGATCACACATTATTGACATTTATCGATATATTTATAATTTAATCTATTTTGCAGATAGACAATTTTATTTAATAATATCTAAGTCATTACTAGATTTAATATTAATATAAATTTACACAGTATATTACGATTTAAAAATAGTTTTAAATTTGAATATCTTTTTCAATATTTAATATTAATATGAGCTTAAATTCTAATTGTGGTGGACTTGAAACAGTAATATTTAATTTCAAAATGAAATATAATTTAACTATTGGAAATAATTTAACCTAAATCTTATAAGAGATCTCGAGTTTTAGTTCTAAATATAAAATTCCTTTGCCTTCTTTTTATGGGTCTGTCTAGCATGAATCCAGATCAATCAGGTCAGAGAACTTCAAATACTACACGAGTAAAATCATGAACATAAAATTCTTTATAATGCATAATATCTTTTTTATTTTGGCAAATAAATTTATTTTATGAAATTAATATGTCCTAAAAAAATTTATTGTATGCAAGTATTAACTCAAGCTTATAAATTTCCACATACACTTAATTAACTCAGATAACTTAACCATCCGAGATGGTAGCCCGGTGGTTAAGGTTTTGATCATTTGCCTACTTGATCATGATTTGATCTTTTATGAATATATTCCGTTATGCATGATCGCTAAATATTTATTGCTTTTGCTGCCAAGGAGTTAAGGTCACTTAAAGTGGGATTCCTCAGGCCAAACTCTTACGTTCATAGGCTTTGAATCGTAATGCCATAATCTTACAAAAAGGATAAGTGTTTGAGTGATCGTGCTATCTGGGAATGTGTCTTAATTGATAGTTCGAGCCGAAAGGACAATGATTAACACACTTAAAAGCAACTTTTCAACAATGGTACAACAATAAATAAATAAAAAAGGCTAATCAACTTCTCATAATAACAAAAATCAAGGTAACAAATACAAGAGCCAATAAAATGAAGTCAGGTCATTGAAACGCCATTTCTTAAGAGGAGAAAAGGCCGATAATAAAAGTAGTCTGCAGCTAACTTGAAATATTAACGACTGAAGTGATAATTTTAATCCGTTTATTTCAGGTATCGTTTTGATTTTTAGTTTAAACAGAGTGGGAAATGATTCAAAAGTTCAAAAATAAATCAAAAAAGTGAACTTTTAGGTTGGTGCAATTAATAGATTGTTGTGCTATGTGATGTTGGTGGCAGAGGATGGCACTTTGATTAAGAGATTGGTGCAAGCACGTGAAGTTGTTGGTGTATTCTTTGACTACTACTACTACTATCACACGTGTTATAAATTTGGCTTTTAACTTTTACCATTTGCGTTTCATAAGATTGGTCACATTTACAAAATAATATTTATTATATTTTTTCTCTTAAATGAATAATAAATTCTATTTTCTATATTTAACCTTTATACATGATTAATAATTATTATTTTAATTTAATAATTTTTTTATAAAATTAATATTAAATTAAGAGTTATATAATTATTTATCATAACTTAAATAAATTTAATAATTTTTTTAAGAAACGTAAAATTTTAAATATAAAAAGTATTATGAAAAAAAATAGCAAATTTGATGATTTTTTAAAAAACATATGATAAGTATTATAGAATAGAGATAGTATTTGTTTTGATTTGCTCTTGCTAATCCATGCATATTTTAGTGATTAGTGATAACTTAATTAATTAAAATTATCTGGTACACTTTAAGATTTTAATCTTTCATTTTCAACGCCCATTACTATCAATTTCATTTCATTTACACCTTTCCAAATGTAGAAATTATATGGGTAGCTAAGCTATTTAAGGAAGTCCTATTGAAATTGTACTCAAATTAGTATAGTTAATTGATTGATTAATACCAAACTTTAAGATACTAACAGTGCATTATGATTTGAAATAGTTTCTAAAAAAATATTTCTAATTTTCAAATTATTAAGTAATTAAACCATAAATTGAGTAAACCGAATTTTTAAAAATTTTATATTTTCATTGCATAAAATGAATTTGTATATACGAGTGAATGTTTGGAGCTAAGTTTCACAAAAATAATAAGATCGATTATATTAAGTCCATGATTTTTAATTATTTTTTATTATTCAATGAAATTCACTCATTAATGGTATTAATTCTAATAAAAGAATTTTCTGAATCCATCATTGCATATGATTTAATTTTTAAAAAATTGTTATTTAAGTAATAAATTTTCTTTCAATTATATAAAATTTTGCAAATGTAATATAATAATTAAATAGAATAACAACAATTAATAATTGCACTACATGAAAATATTCTTTCATTCAAAAGACAGAACAATCTAACATTCATAGAAAGAGAGGTATACTTCTAAAATGGAAAGAAAAAGGAAGAGTTTGTCTAGGTGTGCCTCTTTTGGACATACCACTGCATAGCTTTTTTGCCTAAATTTGGAAAATTTCAAAGCACAAAGCCACAAACCAACTCAAAAGCTTAACTTCATTAAAAAAAAAACAATGGTCAGGATCAGGTTTTGTGCTCTAAAAAAGTACGGAACAAGGAGAGTACAGATTTCAGGTACGTATCTAGGATTATGCCACGTGTAGATCAAGTCCCATAGCAACCTGGTCACGATTTCTTAAGAGTTGGAGAGATAAATATTGGGTTGGCCGGTCCGGGCCGTAGAGGGCTGGGCCGACATATGTGACGATAAGTTTGAGGGAATCCTGGTGGGGAATGCGAACGTCTTTCTCCTGATTAGCGGAACACAACAACGCTCGTGTTATAGTACGTGAAGTACACGTACAGTAATTTGTGCCTTGCACTGCATTGTTGTTTTTGTACATGCATAGCATGCTGCGAATAGGCCAATGCTGAAAAGTCCACGCCAACTAGCTACAGGAAATTATGTAAATTTGTTTAATTATATTAAATGAGATGAATTATATTAAATTGTTTAACTATATTAAATTATTTTTATGCATTCATAAATTTTATTTTATCTTCATCGGTAATTTAACAGGTTAAAAAAAAATCTCACATTTATCTTCATTCTGTCATAAAAAATAAATTTTTACCTGTTATTGTTCCATTTATATATTTTTATAAACGCGTAGTATGTCTCATAGTCCAAAAGAAACGTGTCCAGAGATAAACAATTGCCATTGTTTGTTTTTGAATTCTTTTTTATTTTTAGAAAAAGAAGTATATTGCACAATTTGGGGTTGGGGTGCTATCCCTAAAAGGGAAAGGGCAGAGGCTCACTCGGTGAGGGGCTAGCAAGGCGTTCCCATAAACTTGGTGACGCCTGTCACCTACATCTTCTTCTCCCCTCTCTCTATCTCTCTCCCTCTCGCTCTGTGTGTGTGTGTGTATATATACACACCACCACCACTTCAAGACCATTCCTCCTCCAGTTTTTGGTTGCCCTTTACCCAATTCTTTCTTGTTTCTTGTTTCTTGTTTCTTGTTTCTTGATTCTTGATTCTTGATTCTTGATACTTGCTTTTCTTGAATTGATATTAGTGTACATACGTACATATAATCGTGCAGTTTCTTGTTTGTCATCACCAATATCACTAAGCACTACATCTTTATAAAATTTCCATCTATCTCATCAAGAGAGAGATTGGTTTCTTGATGATGATTTTGACGTTACCACTTGTTTCTTGCTCATTCTTTCTTCTTCTTCTTCTTCCTCTTTTCCTTCAATGGCATCATTCCAAAGACAAACGCCTCCCTCCTGGCTCAATGGGATGGCCTTATATTGGAGAGACTCTCAAGCTCTACACTCAAAACCCCAATTCTTTCTTCTCCAATAGGCAAAAACGGTACACAAACACAAACAATATTAAATATTTTTGGTTTTTGAGTAATATAAGAAATTCTTTAAAAAAAATCTTGACTTTCTGCATTATCAGGAGAACATTAAATATTTAAAATCTTGACCTTCTACTTCATTTAATATTTTAACATTTGGGTTCATACAACTCAATTCCTTTTATTTCTAAAATACCTAATTAATTAATTTGTAGGTATGGTGATATATTTAAGACCCATATATTGGGATGTCCGTGTGTGATGATATCAAGCCCAGAAGCAGCAAGAATTGTGTTAGTGACAAAAGCACATTTGTTCAAGCCCACATATCCAACAAGTAAAGAGAAAATGATAGGGCCAGAAGCTCTGTTTTTCCAGCAAGGGGCTTATCATTCACGACTCAAGAAGTTGGTGCAAGCCTCATTTCTACCTTCTGCAATAAGAGGTTCAGTCTCTGAAATTGAGCAGATTGTTTTGGCATTTCTTCCCACCTGGAAAAATGCAACCATTAACACTTTGAAGGAGATGAAGAGGGTACTAACCAAAATTTTCCTTTATTGCATTATAATTTTGTCTCATTGTAGTTAATATTTTAATATATATATATATATTTTTTTGTTGGGTTTTTTTTTTTCTCTGCTACTAGTATGCTTTTGATGTGGCAATGATTTCTGCATTTGGAGAGAAAGAAGACTTGGAAATTCAAGGAATTAAACATCTATATCTCTGCCTGGAGAAAGGCTATAATTCTATGCCTTTGGATTTTCCAGGAACTCCATTTAACAAGGCAATGAAGGTAAGGAGAAATCGAAAAATACTCTATTCTTTCCTTTTCTTTTCTCCTCTCTTATTTATTTATTTATTTATATTTCATACCTCAACTCCTGATGGACACTCGTCAAAATGTTTTTCTTTTTTTTTTCCTTAGCATCGAGAAAGATTCAGATCTGAAAAAAATATTATCTTGTACTCGATTGGTTACTGTCCATATTCCCGGGTCAAATAACTATTATCATATGAAAAAAATGTGATTTGGCATTTTCTTTTTGAACATTGAAGGAGGAGATTCGAATCTACAAAATGTTATTTGACATTTTTTTAGCGATTGCATGTACAATCATATAGTCGAACTTCTATAATTTTTTTATTCTATTATTTTCTATATTCTTCATATTATTTCTTGTGGCGAATCTCATATACATTGCATTAATATTATTAGTGTTTATTTCTGTTTTTTCTTTTTAAATAATGATTGTGTGTGGAAAAAGGCAAGGAAGCAACTGAATGAGACATTGAGGAGATTGATAGAGAAGAGAAGAGAAAGTGGGAAACAAGGAGGAGGACTTCTTGGAGTTCTTTTAGGAGCTCAAGATGAAAAGCTTACTAATAATCTTAACGATTCCCAAATTGCTGACAATATAATTGGCGTGATCTTCGCTGCTCATGATACCACTGCAAGTGTCCTAACGTGGGTTCTCAAATACTTGCATGATAATCAAGATCTACTGCAAGCTGTCACGGTACTTATTCTGTGCCTTTTTAAACGTGAAACTAATCTTATTTTGAGATTCAATATCTTATATTAAAAGTACTCACTTGGATCGCAGCTTACGAATATATATGAATTCTTTTTTAATAGTTCTTTAATAGATTGATATCGACTTCTTATTTACACAGGGTCCATTCCTCGTTTATGGACCAAATGAATGAAATTAAGAATTTTTAAAAAATTTTATGATTTTATCTTTTTTTTTTCCTAAATATATAGTAAAAAAGTTTCAATAAAAATTTTTAATTTAATTAATTTAATCCACAATTGAGGTCATGAACTCGATGTACGTAAGTTTTTCTCTTACAATTTTGACAATTGAAATTTAGTTCTGCATATGCACGAATTTATTTGTGAAATTATTATTTTCTGCCAATCAATTCTAATTTTCTTTTTTTTTATTAATTTTTCCTATGCAGAGTGAACAGGAAGGAATTAGACAAGAAATAATTGAGGCAAATCGTAGGCTTACGTGGGATGATACTAGACGCATGCCCTTGACCATCAGGGTATATATATTATCTCTATACAAAATTTACTCTCCATCCAAAATAAATTTCATTTCTTTTTTTTATTTTATTTTACACATTCAAATTCTGTCATATATAATATTTATTAATTAAATGATAATATATCATTTTAATTGCACATAAATATATAATTTAATAATAAATACATTTATGATAATTCAACCGCATTTGCCGGAATTGAAACTCCCTAATTTTTACAATTATATTCCTTTTTTTATTTTAATTTACCAATTTGATTCACAAAATTGATTAGCATGACTTTCGTCCAAAAGTTTTGTTAGGGTTTTGATGTTGAGAAGTCTTTAAAAAATAAATATGATCTTACATATTGAATCATTAAATAAATTAAAATTGTAAATTTTGAATTTTGTTTTAAACTAATCAGTAAATAAAAGTTATTTTTACAGTTACGATTAGGTATGCTAATATTATTTTCTTAATAAATTAAAATATAATAAGAAATAAATATTTATTTTTCAGGTGATACAAGAAACACTAAGAATAGCAAGTATACTATCATTTACATTTAGAGAAGCAGTCCAAGATGTTGAGTTTGAAGGCTACTTAATCCCAAGAGGTTGGAAAGTTCTGCCTCTCTTTAGAACCATTCATCATTCTGCAGATTTCTTCCCTCAACCCGATAAATTTGACCCTTCAAGATTCGAGGTGATTTTTATTTTTTTATTTGCTAATATTAGTAATTATTATAATGGTCAGTAGTGACTGAGCATATAAATTTTGATGAAGTGGGTCGGTTAGATGAAGAGTAGAGAGTAATGTCGTTTTCAGTTTTTGATCATGTTTATTTCATCTTTGCCCCTTCAAAATCTTTTTTGTTTACTATCATGTGACTTCCTTTTGTAGGCTAGCAAATTAACATTTTATTCTTGTCTGTATGAATCATTAAGTTTTTGTTTAAGGGTTTTTGAGTTATCTTCAGGAAAGGAAGACTGACAATTTGGAATTTAAATTTAATTAAAACAAATTAAATGATTAATTATTGTTTTTGTTTCAAATTATTGGGTTGATTTTAGTCATGTTGTCTTACTAAGTATAAGCTATTTCATTAGTGTTTTAACACATTAACGAGAAATACGATATATTGATTTTAGTCAATATACTGAATGCTGTGTAAAAATTGTTAATGAACAGGTTTTTGAATTTATTCGGACTGTTTTAGTAGCATTTAGCTGTTAATTATTTAAATAGTTTTTCGTAAAACTCTAAAAGTTATACGTTATTTGAGTTAATTTTTCATAAAACTTACTTAATCTTTAAAAATTAATTTAAATGTTATGTTATCGAATATTATAAAAAAAATAATAATGGGTTTGGGTTAGGGTTGAAAGAATTTCTATTAGATTATTTAATTGTGAGGCATTAGTTTTAATATTAATTTTTCTTTTTGGCGATTGTGTAGGTGACACCAAGACCTTATACTTACATGCCCTTTGGCAATGGAGTCCATTCCTGTCCAGGCAGCGAGCTAGCTAAGCTTGAAATGCTCATTCTCCTTCATCATCTCACTATAACTTACAGGTTCTCTCTCTCTCTCTCTCTCTCTCTAAAATTTGTTATATCAAAATCATCTTTAAAATTATAAAATTATAAACTCTTCAATATTTTATAAAAAAGGAAAACAAAATCAATGGAATAGTGAAAGATACAGAGGATGCCACGTTACTCATCTTTTGTCAAAATCAGTTAGTTGATATGAGGAGAACAGTGATAGTGGTGCCGGTGATGGCGGAGGGTGGAGGGTGGAGGACGGTTGTGGCCCTGGTGGGTGGTGGTCCTAATATCAGTTTTCCTTAGGCTGTGGAAGTGGTCCTTAGTTTCAAGAAAAGAGAAGAGAGAAGAAAAGAAAATGATACGAGTAAATATTAGAGTGATCAAATCATACACGTGGCTTCCATGCATCATATCATACATTTGTCCATAAATAGTACTACTACTCCAACTATTTGCGCGATGTCCCGTTCAAGTAGGTCCATGTGTTAGACTTGGTGGAATCCAACATGTTTTTTTCTTTTCTGGCAATACATGTTTTACTTATGCTTAGCATTAGTGATAACTAGGGTTCGATTTTAAAAAATTCGATCGAAATCGAATCCATTGAATCGGCATTGAACTAGAGTCGACGGTTCTTGATTTTCACCGTAATCAAAGCCATATATCCAAGGTTCGATTCTCATCATTTTTTTTTTAAATCAAAACCGACGGTTTCAATTTAACATTAATAATTTTGAAACCATGGAACATCATCTTGAAAAAAGTTTACAATTTGTTTGTTTTATTATAATTTTTAAGAATTTTTATTATATCGATTTAGACTTTTCAATAGCAATATTTATCATTGCTATTATTATTTATTAAAGCTACAAATCTAAAAAATTTTTTTAATACATTCGAATTAAATAATCTAAGTTAGAACAAAATAGAAATTAGTAGTTTCAATATCATTCTATTAGAAACCACCTAAAAGCGGTTAGATTTCAATTCTACTTTTTTTTATAATTAAAACCAGCGAGTTTGGAACTGTACCTATTTTATAGGTCGAATACTAAATTCATCCCTGAATTTTTTTAGATTAATTTTGTGGTCTCACTAAATTTTACTTGGAACCATTTAACACTTTTAATTTATAAAATTACACTTATTAAACATTTAAATTTTTAAATTTATTTTATTAAACACTTCAACTTGCAAAATTAGATCAATTAAATACCCATAAAAAGTAAAAATTTATGAAAATTATTATTTCAAAAGTCATCCTAACTACATATCAAATCGATATTTTGCAGATAAAAACTAAAAATTCTAAAAATTATTGATATTAATATCGAAAAGTACGTAACATTACCAAAAATTACAAGTAGCATAGCAGATCACATGTAAAATTCAGAATGCCACAAAATTAAAATTACAAAGTTTATGGATAAATTTATATATTCAGTCTATTTTCTATGCTCATTATTATTTAGGGTTGAAAATTTGATTTTATAAACTGAATCAATTAGTATATAGAGTTATTTCAATTTGATTGATTTGGTTTAGTTTTTAATTATTTTTGAGCAAATTCAAATTCAATAAAATTCTAAAATAAATTTTAATTGTTTTATATAAAATTAAAAATCCAAGTAAATTGATTTAATTCGTCTTGAAATCTCTTTTATCTTAAAATTTTTTTCACATACTTCCAAACATTTTTTCATTATGTAAACATCATTGTCTCTTTGATTTGTTATCCAAAGTCATTTCATTTCTCTTCATATGTCATTGAGTATTAATTGATTTTACACACCATGGATGTGAATTCACTTTAACCTCAAAATCTATTGGAGGAAAGTAGAAGTTCTTTTTTTCTTCTCTCTCTTGATTTTGAAATGTGATGTGGCCTAGAAATTTTTTGTCACGTTAGAGTTTGCTAAAGAAGGAATTGACACATGCTTTAAATCAATCATGATCAATTACAAACTACATTTGACACATCCCTATCCTACTTAGGTTTTAAGATTTTGATTTGGCTAAGGTACCTCTTTCTAAGATGTCATTGCCTTATCCTAGTCGGGGATAAAACTATAATTTAAATACAAGAGAGCTAAAGTGTAGTTATCAAGAATGACCAATTCATGGTTTATAATTGAAATTCATTTTGGTCAGTAGATAGTTATTTTTGTAATTTGATTATCCATCGGATTGAAAATATAAAATTTTTCGGATTTCAATTTTTAATTTGATTGACATATATAACTAACCAAATTTATTATTAAGCTTAAAATAACTTATTTTTGTTTAAAATAATCGAATCGGACCGATTTAATTAAGTCTGAGTCAGTTATTATATCATATGATTTCAAATTTGGTTGTTATAAATCATATATTCAAATAAATCGAAACTGATTTAATTCAGTTTGGTTCGATTTAGTTAATTCAATGCTTGTTTGATTTAAAATATTATATTTGTTTAAGGATAGAGTCGGATGAAAAATAAAATTTTTTTTTTTTTTCAAAACGAGGGGACAATCCGACTACCTTCAATTACATGTGGCTCCATTCCGGACCCATTTATCATCATGAAATATTTTTTTATTAATAAATAAAAAATTTTAATTTCTAATTTTCAATATTAATTACTAACATATTAAAAATCACACACTATAGTTAAAAGACATAAATTGCCAGCTAGATGCTGTTGCAAATTAAGTGACTACGTGACAACTAGGGTTGCCAGCTACAGAAAAATCGAAGACAAAAAAAAAAATAGGATGACGTGTCAGTTGAGTTTACACCACAGCCTAGCTCTGCCAATTATGCGCCGATCGTTTTTTTTGTCATTAGTTATTTATTTATTTTCGAAAGCAAAGATACCAATCTATGCATCTTCAAACAAATTTTGTTTATGTGATTTGTATCATTGTGAGTACGTGTCCGAATATACTCAACGCCTTTCGTTTTACAGAAAACTACGACAATTAAGCTTTAATTTTTAATTAATTAAACTTGAATATAAAATTTTTCAATTCGTTCTATTCCCCCGATCAAGCTTTTGTGGAGCTAATCTCGAATTTCAAATTTTAGGATTGTACTCAAACTTTAGGTCAAGTATGAATTCGAGTTTGAATTTAAAATTTTAACGATTATTGAGTTCTTAACCGAGATAAATTCTATTAAAGCAGAATTTCGAATTTGATAGGTTTAAACTCAGCTTGCCTCGACTCATTTATACCCTGAATGAATATAGCTGATTATAAATTGCTTAAAATTGTATTGAGAAAAAGCTCTGTTTGATAAGTTAAGCAATCCCAATTATTTGTATTAAGGGTTGCATTTGTCAATTAAAATTATTAGCACATGAAATTAATGATAATACACAACTTTAAAACTCAAGTTTTCCGAATTTATCTTGTTTTGGATGCAGGTGGCAAGTTATGGGAGATGATGATGGAATACAATATGGACCTTTCCCAGTACCTAAGAGGGGCTTGCCCATAAGGGTAATCCCTAGTCCTAGAAGCAAATTGGGAAGGTACATTAATTAGTAGTAAATTAGTATGAGCATTACTAATTGTTGATTTTAAATTAAACTAGAAATAATCATCTCTATAGAATTAAACATATGAGAATAATATTGCAAGAATCCATTATTCATTAGCTCATAATATTTTTTGTTTGTCATAAAATCTACAATTAGCCATAGCAATGTCTATGTCAAACTCAAATCTTGTGTTCAATGGGGGACAAAAGCAACATCGGAGTAGCTTTCTTGATTAGGTGGGAGTCCTTTGATCAAGCTCCATTGGGTATTTTTTTCGGTTGGGTTGGCAACAAGTCAATGTCTAAGGCATTGTACGAGGCCAAATCATGCATTTCTTGATGTAAGATATAGCTTGGAATGGTTTTATGTAGGAAAGGAAATATCAAAAAGAAAAAAGAAAAAGAAAGAACGAGAAAAGTGCGTTTGGACTGTGTTTTTGGATTAATGTGTTTTGAAGATCAAATTTGTGAGGCTTTGAATGTCAATCATGTAACTATCAATTCCTTGGATATTTTCTTTCACTCTGCTCTCTTTCTGATTGGCCTACAAAATGCCTGGAGAAAAACATTGGCCAAGATAAGAATCTAGGTGTTCACACCACGATGCCACGTCAGACTGTCAGAAATTATTAGGCAATTCTGGAAAATCAGTTTCGCTAAGTTCCAATATTACCATGAAAACGTTCTCCTCCAACAGAATTGCTCTATTTGTAACCTGAAAATCACAGGTTCGGGTCAAGAAAATTTTACACAAAGTAGAGAGAAAGCTGCGTACATAAATCCTCCCAGAGTCCGCAACTGTCATACCGGTCACGAACTAAGTGAGGTGGCCCTTTCATTTTCCTTGGAAAATTATCATTGGATAAAACGAATGGAGCCGTGGAGTCGAGTAGGTTACTAGGTGAGTGAGACTGGAAGGTCGTAATTGAAATTTAATCCAATTCAGCACAATACAGAAACTGAAATCACATAAAAAAATTTACAATCACACGAACACAGCTTCTCTACATCATGTATCTTTGATTATGTGGATCTTGCATTGCACAGAAACTACGTTGCTCTATCTTTGTCACATCAAACTCTCCTTTCCTCGCCCTCATAATTGAAGCAGCCAGGGCTAAAATAGACTTTCCCATTTGTGGAAAATAAGACAAAATGTGGATAATATAACAGGTAATTGTAGTGGTGCTAACTGGATTAACAGTTTGACTTTGAGACCTTTGATATATCTACGCAATATGAACAAAATGAAATGAAGAATGTCAATTGTGCACAACTAAAAAGGAAGATACATCAGAGGGTGGTAGGTGCATGAATTATGGACTAGCTGTGTGCATTTTTTATTGTTGGAGAACAGCTAAATACTTGCCTAAGCTCCAACAATTCAGCCATTGAGCTAGCCGGATGAATCACAGTGTAGAAAATCTAGAATCCAAGGCTTAACATCTATCTGCCTTTCCCTTTGAAAGGGTCTGGTATTAATGTTTGCCCTCTCATATATTTGCTTCATTCATTGAAATTACACGATAAACTCCAGTAGAATATGACTCTTAAAATGAAAAAGTGGAGTGAAAAAGAAGGCACAATGTAGCATGTTCTGTTTTGAATTGTAATTGCACCCCATGGAAGAAAAAATAGACATACCCATACGCATTTCATGGAAAAAGCAGCGTACACACAAAACCATGTATCTATATTGGTCTTTAACCCATAAAACACAATTGTTAACAGCAGTTTAGTGCTGCCAAACACTTAATATTTACCAGCTATGAGCCTCCAACATGGAGTCAAATAGAACTTATGTAGTTTTGGATGCAGCAAACATGCAACTTGGAAATTTATGGAGCATAAGATTTAAACTAAATATTCCAGTACAATGAACAAGATCATCCTAGAACTCACCAGTTATTGTGATCAATCAAATAAATATTCCAGCTGTATCTTGCCTGGATGTATTCTTTATAAAATTTAGGACTATCAAAACCATTCAAAAAGAATCTCAGTTTCATAGAACATTTAGATGGTTTTGTTGTATTGTGTCACTCGAAATGATTAGCATATCCAAATAGACATGGATTCCACTTACGGAAGAAGAGGAAAGAAGAAAATTTTGAAATTGCCAAACTGATGTAAATGGATCTTTCAAACAGCGCACAGATTCCTTCAGTAAAACCATCATTCACAATGGGAATGTGGAAAGAAATTCTGTCCATTTGCATTTCAGAAGTGGAAAAGTCAAAGCATAAAAATCCTGAAAATTGTTCGAATTAAATAAAGTTTTGCGATGCTAATAAGAAATGGCCAATACAAATAGCCATTTAACTCATCTATCATAAAACTAGACACTTTTCAAGATATCCATTACCAATTTCCTGGAATGGAAAAACAGAAGCACGCAAATTCCCAAATAGAAAAGATCTTGAAACATGTAAAGTTTCAAGCATGTTTCTAGATTACAATTTGTCATGCTAGCCAGCATCAACATTACTTGGATAATAATTAAAAAGATGTAAAAAAATCAAAGGAGATAGAAGTCTAATATCCTCACATAGAGAATCTAACAGATACAAGCAGCCAAACGAGGACCAATTTCCCTTGTCCACAAGTGCATGGAAGTGAGAAAAATGTGAAAGGACATAGGGAAAGTGATCTGGCTTAATTGCCCACAGAACAAAGATCCAAATATTTTTGCAAGTGAGAGTCAAAGAAGGCTTCTTGCATTTTACTGATGCAAGTTTATAAAATATGGTGAAAACAAGGATAAGGAAATATGTTTCACATCTTGATGAGATGGCCATCATGTGAATGTGAGGTGGCTTCCACCTTTCCTGGTAGTTTTCATTTTTATGTTAGTGAGATTCATAATGTTGGTCTTTAGACCTATCAGTAACTGAGGATCGGTGGTAGGTGACTCTTATAGATAGGATTAAAAAGGAAGCTAGTTCAGGCAACAATTCTGTTGCTTATGCACATCTCAACAAACTTGTAATGTAAATTGAATAGGACAAGGCTTCTGCCAAACTTCAGCAAACTTGAGCAATCACGCTGCTACGTAAAATTAAGGCCTTCAGAAACCAACATTTTTTTCGAATCAATGCTCATGCTTCTATTAGAAAGATAATGAGATAACTCAAACAAGGGGAGGGGGTTTTCCACAGTGAAAAAATGAAAACCTACTCTAAGATCAAAGAGCAATGTTCAATTGCCAAATAGGAAACTCATCTATTGCCAACAATGATAACGAGACTGAATATTTATGTCATAAAATGATGGAGTTTGAGTCGGTCTTGGGAGCAAATTTGAATTCAGAGACAAAATCAACTGCGTTTGTATGTTTGTGCTTCCAAAGAGTACTGTACAGGTATGTGGACAGGTTTGTAACTTCAGAACAAGTAAAGATTTTAGAACTATCTAACTTATAGACTTCTACAAATTAAAAGACTTAAAAAGCTGAAGCAGTTATGAAAGACGAGATGTGGATGCATGAAAGTAGATATATCTCCAAATTTGCATAAATAAAGGAATAACTAAATCACAGTATCTCCATTCTGTAGTCCTAAAAAATTGAAGCGTGATATGGTAGAACTACATCAGAGATCGGCCTTCAGCCCATACTTGTTTTCCTAGTTGTGGATGAGCTAATCGGTAGTATACAAGATGATACCTGTGGTGTATGTTATCCACAGATGAAACTCTTTTAATCAATGAAACTAGCAAAGGTGTATACCAAAAGTTGGAATTATGGAGTAGCACTCCTGAGACGAGGGTTTCAGGTTTAGTAGAAGTAAGACAGAACATATGCCCTGTAAGTTTGGCCCCAATAAGCAGAACAGAGGTGAGGTGAAATTGGACAGTATTCTGGGTGCAATCTGCATTCTGGGTGCACAATCCATATCATGGATCATTACTAGTTGGAATATTAAACAAGAGTTCTGCAATGCAAAAAACCACTAAAAGAGAATTCAATAACATCAGTAACACAAATCTCAAATAATGATCTTATTATTATTATGCTGCAATTTTACTTTAAAATTTTTTTTTGAACATCGAAGTGGTTAAATTAGGATTTCTGTTTTTTCTTTTTTTTTTTTTTTTAATTGAATGTAATTCATTATATTACAGGATATTAGAAAATCTTTGAAGTTATTTTCATTTTAACCAGTATATAAAACTTTTGCATACATTTCATCACATATACAATCCACATTATCGTATTTTGCATGTGCAAAGCAATAAAAATAAAATTAAAAAAAAAAAAAACAGAGAGAGATCCATAGAATACTTTCGCTACACCACATTTCTAGACAATGACACTTTATGGTCCCACTTTCACTTCATCTGAAAGTAACCCACACTCTCGGTAACCCAGATTACAACATGCTTACCAAGGGACTATGCAAGGTGGAGGTAGCCCCTTGATTAAGGGATATCTCTTGCATGTCCCTTTGCAACTAAAACAAGCATAACAACTTAGTCACAGAAGTTTTATGATTCCCTTATATAATAAATATGATTATCTCAGAATCAAGGACATTATCAACGACGAGCTTTGTAAAAAATTTAGTTATGAAGCAAAATGGCAGCCAATTACAACAAATAAGTTTATGTGAACATTATAGAATTACAGCCAACATTGAGCATAACAATTAATATCGAACATAGGAACAAATCAACTATGTGAATGCAAATGTTTAAGGAAAGAGAAACAAAACCAGTCAAAAGACAAATAATGGTAATGCATAAATTGTACAGAATTTAATTGAACATTTACTTTTCTAATTTTAAATTCAACTACTTGTAAAACAGGTTGCATAAACAATGGCATACCTGGAGGTTGCCTTAGTAAACTAAAGGAATGAACTTGTACCGGACTTTGCTCATATACTCCAAATAACTCTCCCGAAAATTCTCTATCATTAGAGCCTCCTCCATTTTTGCCTTTTGGGCATAATATATCAAACATACTGCTATCATAAATAACAAGCTCAAAGGTGCACGAAGTGCAATAAAATAAGTTGCAAACAGAAGCATTGTGGATGAATATATTGGGTGCCGGACCCACCTATATGGTCCAAATTGTACAACAGCAGTTGGCACCACCACCTTCTCTGAATACTTAGCCAGGTAAAGTGTTGAGTTATACTGCACAAGCAAAGTTAGCACTATCAAAATCCAAATCCCTGCATTGCTCCACCCACCAGGAACAAGATGCAGCTCTGGCCCTTCAAATGCTGCAAGCCAGTGAGCAACCATAACCCCAACACAGAAAAAAAGGCGAGACCATTTGGGTGGGCTCACATCCCACTTGGAATCATGTGGACGTGCATAATAATCTCCATATAAACGTTTCCTAACACTAACATTGAAGAAAAAGAAATAATGGTAGACGAAGAAAAACACAAAAGGCCATCCTTCAAGGTAGCCATTGAAATGGGCAGGAGGGACAAGAGTTAACCAAGTAAATACTGAAGTGACAAGGGCAAGTTGCTCAAAAATGCTCGCTTCACCTAATGAATACTTATAAAAACAATAAAACCCATAAACTGCTAATGATATAGCCACAAGCCAGGGCCAAAACAACCAAGTCCAGCTAAAATACATCCAAAAAAAGGGGTTTAAGAACAAATTCACCGTCCACTTGGTAGCTGCAATAACAATTGAGAAGACAGCAGACCATTTGATGATATCAATAGGAGTTAGTTGCAAAAGGGTTGCTTTAGCTTTAATAGAGAAGTCTATCAGAGAATTCAGCCACGAACGCTTTCCGTCAGTTTCTGTGCTGGTAGAGCTGGAAATCGAGCATTTGACAGAAGAAAGGAACTGGGTGTTCGTTAACCTTAGTGTTGATGGTGATTGGTGAAGCAGAAATGAAGATTCGAATGGGATTTTGACGGGTTTATGGATCTGATGGGAGAAAAAGTTGGGAGTGCTTCTATGTGATTGAAGGTGTTCGTTGAAATGTCTACGAGAGACTTTCTTCTTTTTATAGTCGTTCCAGTTATTTGAGAGACCGAAACCAAATGGGATTGTTTTCGAGTGAAGTAGTAAAGATGTAGTTTCCATTGTTGAGAAAAAGCAAGAGAGCAGTGACTTCTCCGTGTGGAAAATTAAGGAGATTTCTACATTTGTGTCAGTGAGAAAGTAGAGACTCGGACATGAGAAAACAGAAACAGCACATTGCTTTGCTTTTCATGTTCCGAATTCTGGAGTGTGCGTTTTATCGGTAGACTATTGGGTTATGAGGCGGATATAGGCCCATTCTTGTAATTGGGCCTATATTATGCAAGGATTATATATTCATTCTATTCTTTAATATTTCGATTTATAAAATTAACTTTTTTAATTTATAAAATTAAATTAATTAAATACTTATTAAATAATTAAAAAATATAAAGATTTATTTTTTCAAAAACTGTACCAATCACCTATCAATTCAACAACTTGGTGTATTTTCCGGGCATTTGAATTTTGCATTCCATTCCACGAACATAAATATGGCAGAATACCATTTTTAAATGGTTGAATATAACTTTTGTATGGACTACCATTTACACAAGGTCCTTGCCTGAAACAAATCTTTGCATGCCCAAGAATCAATAGGCAAAATTCTCAGGCCTATTTGAGCGCTCAACTATTAATAATATGCGTGGTGGACGATCAAAACTCAGCCATCAACTCAATAGCAGACTTCCAAACTTCGTAACAATGTCTATCATTCGGACAATATCAATTCCATGAACAAAAGAAACCTCCACCAAACACCACACAATGAAATTTGTATTTTAAGTTTGAAAATTTGTCCTTGCACTAAACCTGATCTGCTAACATATCTAAAGCTAACAAAAATAAATAAGAAAGAAGTATTCATATTTGTAAAAATTGCTTCAGAAAAGAAATCGAAGGAAAACACAATAGCAAAAAACAAATCGATAATTTGGAGCAACGGCAACTTGCATCCCCAATCGAAGCATGCATTGCTTTTCACATCAGTGGCATTCTTACAATTACTATCTTATACCAAAACTTGACCTGCAAACAAAATATGTGAGAACATATTCAAGGGGAACTTCTGTTAGTGTAAACAACCATGAACAGGAATATGATTTAAGAAGTACTACTCACAGAGTTTTGACTTTCTGGATATAACTGGAATGACAAAGGAAACTAGAAGTATGAAATTTCTAAGCAAATACGTTTGAATCAATTTGCTGAATATTAGGGAAAATCTGTCTCAAAATGATGCCATAATTTGGAGATCTTGTCTGCAACAAACAAAGAAGAATAACAAAATTAAAAGGAAAAACCTTCTCAAGTAAATAAAACAGCAGTAGTTTCCTTTTGAAGCAATTAGACAAACTTCCAAAGCATCAAAGCAAATGATTATTATGATTCTTATCATGAGTTGAAATGCAGAAGTATTGTTGCAGTATGAACAAGCATGTTTGTTTAGGCTAATGAAATTAATATTCTCATGAATGGTAAATGCAAACAAACAAAGAAAAAAATATCATGCACTTCACATTATTTCCTTTCAATTGACATCAAACTAGGTTATCAGTTATACCAAATAAATAAAAACTTATAATTTCTAATGATCTGCATTTACTGCAGAATAGGGACATGCTCCTATCAGAAAACAGTAGGAAATGAGATAGAATATAACTTCCCCTGCTTTCCAATAAAACTGCCAAAAGAAATATGATTAGAACACCTAACTGGTCTCACAATTTTCTTGGAGGCTGTACTAAGTGTGAATTTTACCAGATACTGTTCTTAAACATAACAGATGGTACTGCAATCCTAAAGTACTAAATTCTAAATATCGACACTTTGCAGCTAAGACTTAACAGGACATTGATCATTCACAATTAATTTCACCACACTATATTTTAATGCTTTTTCTTAAATAGCTTTGTAACAGGTTAAGTGATATTACATTCTCTGTCCAAAAAGTCAAAGTCACTGACACACATGAATATGCATGATCAGAAAAAAACAAATAAACAAACAAACAGCCTTTTGTCGCATATGAACCCTATCTTGCAATAACAAAAGACTCATTAAAGAGAACCCAGATTCCAGAAAAAAGAGCTTCAAATGTGGTTTAGGATATAAGATATCATACATCATATTATATGGATAACAAGCATAAAACTAGCTACCCTTAAGAAAAATTCAATGTGGAAGAGGGTTCCATCAAAAGAATCCATGATAGAATATTACTATAAAGCTCAGTATGTTTATGCAGATAGAGCTTCCCAATGAAAAAGATCACACTATATTGCCTCACCTAATGACATATGATCACCAATAAAACAAGACAATAAGTAAGAAAAAGATCCCTAATATGTTAAATAATTAGAAAAGATGACAAATCTACTATAGTTTAGCCTGTGATCAGAAAGCAACACTGAGGCTTTGCAGTTAGGTTTTTGAAAATGCAGATTTCATACACAAGGATTGTTTTCAATGTAGATTGTGGTTAGTTTCTCTCTTGAACAAGCAATGGCCTCTTCAATTCCTTCAAGTGATTCTATCTGGTTGTCATTGAGCCATAGATCTTCTAAGCTGTAAGCAGAGATATAATCAAGAAGTGAGATTGACAACTGTATATATGAATGCATAATCCCAAGAACGGAAAGAAGGACGACACATACTGGGTCAGGTTCTGAATGTCATTCACTGAAGTTAACTTGTTAGATGATACATCCAGAACGGAGAGTTTGACCAAGGTTGAAAGGCCTTCCATTTTAGCAATACCATTGTGACTTAAATATAGCTCTTCTAAAGCAATGCATTCCTGGAATGCAGAAAAGTGAAAAGTGAAAGAAAAAAGAAAAGGGAAAACCACATTTAGACTGTTATTTCTAAGACAATAGCATAAGTGTTGTTCCCTGCTACCCAAGAACATGATTGCGAAAATACCTCTAATCCTTTCATAGAAGTTAAGCGATTGCTCTGCAAGCTAAGCTTCCTTATGCATTTCAGCCCACATAAGTTAATTGTTTTGATACGATTCCGTCCCAGCCACAGCTCCTGTAAATTAGTTAAATTTTGCAAATTCTCCATCACCTGGAACACCAAAGTAATTGCTTTTAGATTGAGACCATCCTCAAAAAGAAATTATAATTTCTAAAGGAAAATATCCATCTGTATTGGATTTAATCCCAAACTTTTCCATTGACATAGACCCAATTACAAGAGGATATGGCTTGCATGTATGTCTTACTCCATCATTCACATGCAAACAAATGAGCATTTGTCGCTAATTCGCACTTTTGAATAAGTAAGACACATGGCATATATAAGTACTCACCCGTAATCGATTGGAACCAAGTTCAAGAATTTGTAATTGGTAAAGATGGTCAATTTCCTCCATCTTAGTAACTTCATTTTTAGATACATAGAGTTCCTTCAGAGTATTGGAGGCCTTGGAAAGTCCCTGCAAGGACCTGATTTCATTGAAAGAAAAATCAAAAACTACGAGGCTCTTGAATATGCTAACATCAGGTATTTTAATTAATTTATTATCCCTCAGCACCAGCTCCTGCAAAGAAAACAGTTTGTCAATTTCTCTGGCATTTCTCAAAGAAGAAAAGAAACCATGATTTAAAAATCAATCAAAGGTAAACACGTTTTTAATATATCATCTGGGCAATCAAATATATAGTTAAAGTCAACTCAAAATTTCCAACAAAATAAATAGAAAAATTGAAAACTTCTATCAATATTAGCCAATTTGCAGTCTTCTGTTTAATTTGATCGAAACACATTAAAACAATTCCAGTTGAGTTGACATATATTAGAGGAAGATCACTTTTGTTGAATTGGGTGGTGGTGTTTAACATGAAATCCAAACTATGAAGTTAATTTCTTTTCCTGCATTTCCTTGGAGCAACCAAACAAAACCATGACCAGACAAGAAGTTAAAATGAAGTCACCTCAAGGCCCACTAACGCTTCACAGCTAGAAAGGGGCTCAATGGCAGCATCATCAATGAGGTTCTGCCGAAGAGAAAGCTTTTTCAGGTTAGAGAGATGCAAAATTCTATAGTCCAAGCTCGATAAGCGATTTGAGGTCAAGTCCAACTCAGTAAGACTCGGAGATAACTCGACTGAGCCAAGATCGTGAAGCTGAAAACTGGTGAGGTCAAGAACAGTACTTGACGGATCGAATTCTACTGTATGATCATCAGTCTCCAGATCCAATAGCAGTTGGTTTTGGCCATCCATTAACAGATGCTTTCTGTTAATTTGGTATCGAAGAGAAATAACAAAGGAACTGCCAAAAGAGTTCGCAATTACCACTTTAACCACAAGCAATTCTAGGAATCAAAGATCATAATGTACTCCAACCCATAGACAAGTAACCAATACTGAGTCCAAAAATAAAGTAATATAAAGAACAAAATACATTAGTGATGCTAAAACTAAATAAGTTACATGCGGTTATTATTAATTCAAAACTAAATAAACTAATTAAAAAGTAATTTCGTTTTGTACGTTTATTATTAATGTATTATAAGTTTCTGCTCCCAGAAATCTACAGAAATACTTGAAAAAGCATGAAATGCAGTTTGTTTGCCTTGATAGTTCACATCCCAGCTAAGATCAGTTCATCTTCATCCTAAGAACATACCAAGCAAAACACGCCTGAATCTCAAGCTTCAAATGAAACAGCTCATGCTGTTCTATAATATCTCTTTCCTGCCGCTTAAAGCATGAAACAAGCACAAATTAAGTTTTCAGGCCAATTATGGCATTGCTAACAAATACAACTAAGAAAACGTTATATGAATATGCGAAAAACTTATCAATTGAAAAAAATGATACACTGGTGTTTTTCAAGGCAGAAAGTCACATAATTCACCTTGAACGATTCTCTGACAAACATAATATATCATCAAGCTAACAGGTCACAAAGATCAATCTAAAAATTTCAAGATATTTTTTTGCTAGTATTTGCAAGCAGAAACAATCAAACAATTCATCTTGAACAGCCCTCTGACAAACGTAATATATCACAACTAACAGGTCACAAAGGTCAATCTAAAAATGCATATGATATGTATTCAAATGATCAAGCTTGACTTTTTAAGAAAGGAAAAACTGGTCATTAGTTCATTAAAATTAAAGCATTTGCGACCTCATTAGTACTTTAAACTGTTCAGACAAGGAAAAAAGAAAAGCTCCAAGTGTAAATCATCATGTAAAAGTTCAAGAATCTTGTAAAGAAGTTGGGAAGTAGAATTAGGACCCTCCACACTAGTAAAAGCTCCTACTATTAGTTTTTAATTCTGCCACATGACTGGTTTTAAGGTAAAATCAATAAGCTACTAACTTCAAAAAGTCCTATGCCGATTAAATGGTGTAAATTGGTAGTTCTATGGAGCATTGTGGACTTGCAACTATACAGGAGCAGCAACAACAACAACAACCAACCCTTAGTCTCAAACTAGTTCAATCGGCTATACGAATCCTTCATTTCAAATATCCACCCTGACTAGGTTAAAGTCCATGCATGGTAAAATATAAGTTGAAAAAAAATTTTGAAATACTTTTTGTAAAAAAAATTTTTGAAGAGCAACTTTAGAATCACTTGATATATTAATAAATAGAACAAAGCAAGACATAGGCAACAACTAACTAGGATTTGCTACATGAATCATTAGGTTTCATTCTATTTTTGTTTGTATCTGTATCCTCAGTAATACCCAGAAAACATAGATCCTAGCAACAACTTCTCTCCAAGCAATTCTAGGTCGACAACTTCCCTCCAAGCGGTTCTAGGTCGACCTCTTCCTTTCTTAGCTCCCTCCACTACGAACGTATCATATTTGTGAACTGGGACACGTGACAGTCTACACAGTACATGACCATATCAACTTTCGCTACTTGCGCCTTTTATCTAATGTGATCATTTATAATCTTATCCAACCTTGTGTGGCCATGCATCCATCTAAGCATTCACATATCCGCAACATTTAAGAACATGTTGTGCATTAGGTGCCCAGCACTAAGAATAAAAATTTTGGTACTCAGCCTCAATCATTGCGCGTTTATTTATTTAATTTTTTATTTATTTCCATTGGCTGTTCTCATTTTACATGTTCCACCTCACAGGACTATACATATGTTTCTTTTATACTTAGTTCAACTTCAGTTATATACCAACTCTACTCATGTAACAAGTTATCCATTTGACCCACCAAAGAATTTGAGCAGTTTAACACTAATTAAATTGCTAACAACATCACACTTATCATGTAAATTTATTCTCAATCTCAAAATTACACCTATTGCCATAGTATGCTGCACTTTATTGGCATGACAAAAATATAAAACGTCAAAAAAGTAAAACCAAAATAAATAAAAAAAAGCACTTTTATGTAGACAGCAAAAAGGCTTTTATTGCAGAACCATAAGATTGCATATGTGCTCAAAAAAAGAGAATCAACCAACATAATTGTAAGATCTCACTGACAAAAAGAAGAGAATACTACTAAACACCCAACATAATAAACAAAACCACTATAAATCTCTATTTGCTTCAGTGAAAGCCTAAACTAAAATGAGGAAAACAAACAAACGGTAGCCATAAATTCCTTTTAAAATCAATTTCATTTCATAACATCAGCTAACATTTTTCTAAAAAAAAGGGAATAACGTCAATAAACGTATAATATAATACCAAAATTATACCAAATCAAACTCTTCCCTTCTTCACTAGTGCATAATTTGGTAAATACAGAGGAACTAAGATGGTGATGACAAGCCACTTGATAAGCACTTAACTAGCATCGAGTTTATCATTAAAAACTCCTTTTGAACAAAACTGAAAACAAAAATTTCATTAAATAACCAAGAGGTCTAAATTTATCATTTCTACTATCTCATTTTTTTTATTTAAGTTTCCAAGTTTAAGTCAACCAGTCTATATATATTCTAAGAAAATTGAACTCACTTACCAATTCAAACAAAAGAACATATTCACACAAATGAAAACCGAAAAAAAAAAAAGAAAAAAAAAAGCCAATTCTGCACAATACATTCACCTTTTTAGCATCATCCTACATTCACCTTTTTAGCATAATCCTTAAATACAACATTAATAGTAGCAACTGAATGTCCTGATATCAACTCATACCATTAATTCAACAACCCAAAAAATTTGACTCCTTATATCAACTCAAACCATTAATTCAACAACCCTAAATATTTGACTCCTTATATCAACCCAAACCATTAATTCAACAATCCTAAAAATTTGACACAAACAGACCCATTAGATACATGTTTTCGAGACAAATTGGAGATTGCTCCAGCAATGAATAGGAACAGAATTTAGAACCTTGAACTAATCACCATAATAACCAAATAAAATACTATCAGAAAATAGAGTCAAGAAAATTAAATCACTCAATCCAGATCAAGAATTTTGATTAAAAGGAAGATAAATAAGAAAGAAAAATTCAAATCAAGATTAAATTAAATCCCATTTTTCCTTCACCCTAAAATTCAAAAGTTCCAGAATAACAATAATTTTCGGAAGAAAATTGGTTTCCATACCGATAATGAGCCGCAGATAAAAAGTGAAGATTCTTTCCAATTTCAAGCGAGCTATTACAGAGAGAAAAATATGAAGAAGCAGAGAGGATTTCAAGCGAGCGATTCAAGAGAGAGAACGATTGTTCTTTTTTCTTATTTGGTGTAAGCAGTTTTTTTAGTTGGCTGACAAGTCGTTTTATTTGAATTTAACAAAACGATAAGTCATTTAGCCCTTTTTTTTCTCTTGAATTTTCTAACAACTTTACATAAATGAAATTGGAGTACAAATTATATGCAACATTATCAAATAATTAAACACTTATTAAATAATTAAAATTTTTAAATTCTCAATATTTTAGTTATATATTTTTATATGTTTCAAAATTGTTTTTTAAATTTATATCAAATTAAATTTATTAATTATTATTATAATTAAAAGTGTTTTTAAAATTTCATTATTTCTGGTACCCATATTTAAGTATGCTATATAGATATAGATAATAGCTCTCTGAATTTGATCCATCTTTCTTAGGAGAAATGTAAAAAGCGAATTTCATATCGATTTAAAATACCTAATGAAAAAATTATAATCCTAAATTTTATAACATATTTAACTTTTATATTCAAATAATTTAACTTATAAAATTTCATATATTAAATGCTTTAATATATAAAATTATATATGAAAAGTAAAATTAAATCAATTAAATATTTATTAATAATTATAAAGCTAACCACATATATTAACTTGATATTTTGCATATAAAGCTAAATATTTTAAAACTTATTATGACTACTAATATGAATATGTTAAAGTAGTGAAGTTTTAAAGCTGAATTTATATTATTTAAAAAAAAGCTGAATTTTTATATTTAACGTTTTAAAATGTATATGAAAAAAAAAGGAGAAAGGTCATTTTGTCTACAAATTGCCCAAAATGGCCCAACTTGTCATCGTACTCTTCGTAGTACTATAAAGAGCACCGAAATCTTATTAAACAAATCAACTCTCACTTCCACCGGTAAGGTGGTTGAGACCTCCGCCCGCTTTCGATGTTTTCAAGAACTCCCTACTGAATTGAAACACAAAAGCTGACCTTAAAAATCCCGTCTTTTTTCTCTTCTCTGCCACCCCTATTCTCTTTTCCTCTCTCGTTGCTTTATAGTTCAATTTTTCCAATGGCTCAGCTTCTCAAAACCATTTTCCTCCCCTCCTCTATTCCCCGGAACTCCAATTTCTCTCTGGTGACTCACATTTCGAGTAACCGTTTTAGAACCACTAAAGTGCAAGCAAAGATCCGAGAGATCTTCATGCCTGCACTCAGTTCCACCATGACTGAAGGAAAGATTGTTTCTTGGGTTAAATCAGAAGGCGATAAGCTCTCCAAAGGTGAAAGTGTTGTCGTTGTTGAGTCTGATAAGGCTGATATGGATGTTGAAACCTTTTATGATGGTTATTTAGCTGCTATAATGGTTGAAGAAGGTGGAGTTGCTTCTGTTGGTTCTGCTATTGCTTTGTTGGCTGAGACAATGGAGGAAATTGCAAAGGCCAAGTCTAAAGCTGGGTCGTCTTCTTCCGCACCGCCGTCATCGCCTGAATCTATTAGCAATGGTGGTAGTGCTTCGGAGAATAGTCCACAGCAAGTGGCACCAGCAATTCCAAAAGCGGCGGCGGCGGTTGTGGCTTCATCGGTCCACCCTGCGTCAGAGGGAGGAAAAAGAGCGGTGGCATCGCCGTATGCAAAGAAGCTTGCGAAGGAATTGCAAGTGGAGTTGGAGAGAATAGTTGGGAGTGGACCTATGGGTAGAATTGTGGCGAAGGATGTTGAAGCTGCTGCAGCCGCTGATGTGGTGCCTGCTGTGAATTCTAAGGCGGAGACCAACGTAACTCCTACGCCGGGGATTGAGTTGGGGACGGTGGTGCCATTTACTACAATACAAGGAGCAGTTAGTAGAAACATGGTTGATAGTTTGGCAGTTCCTACATTTAGAGTTGGTTACACCATTATAACTGATGCGCTCGATGATCTTTACAAGAAGGTAAAAACTTCTACTTTTTGTTATTTTGAGTTTGATTTTTCTGTAGAATGTTTTGCCATGGGTTGTTTTGTTTATTTGATTTCCCATAGAATCTAACATCTTTTGAATAAGTTGAGCAATTGTCAGTTGCATAGTTTTTAAATAAGTTGTTGCTAGATGATTAATAATTTGCTTAGAAGCCGACACCATATGCTAAAAGAACAACCAATAATATAGTTCACTCGATGTCTAATTCTTCGCTGCATAGATTCATTTATCTGGGATTTGTACCTAATCTCACTTTTCATCTTTTGTGTGATCAGATCAAGTCTAAGGGAGTGACCATGACGGCCTTGCTTGCTAAGGCTACAGCTCTTGCGTTGGTTAAACACCCTGTAATAAATTCTAGTTGTAGAGACGGTAAAAGCTTTACATATAATAGTAGCATCAATATTGCTGTCGCTGTGGCCATGGATGGTGGGTTGATTACACCAGTGCTTCAAGGTGCTGATAAGGTTGTAATTTGATTTGCTTTGCTTTATCCTGTAGCTTTGATAATCTATATGTTGTTAATTGAATTGTAAGATGGTCTTTTCACGTCTGTATTTCAGGTTGACATTTATTCATTATCAAGAAAGTGGAAGGAGTTAGTTGATAGGGCACGGGCCAAGCAGCTGCAACCTCACGAATACAATACAGGTAATTTATTAAATGCATTTTTACTTTATATATTCACTATACTTCTTTGCAAACTGCAATTCTGTATATAGTATTGGTTCCTGTAAAGATATTGGCTTTCTTTGTTCTTGAAAAATTCATGATTTCCTGCGTATTGGAATATGCAATCGTGGAGATGATTGTATACTAGGACTTTATTTATTGGCTCTATGCCTGCCCATACTTAGGCATTCATCATCCAAACAACATTAAGCCCAAATGAAGCCCAAGTATTTTAGGTAGTTCATCTTTGGTTTCTAAGCCTATGCATTTATCTTATATTGCAAATGCCATATTATAAGTGATAGTATATTAGCTACTTCATTTAATATGGCCAAGTCTTTGGTCACATTGGACAAATAGGATATTTATCATATGTGTTGGTTCTAGATTTAGCTTTGTCCCGCTCCAATTTGCTAAATCACTTGGTCCATATAACTTCAAATTCAAAATGATGGAAGAACATTGAGGCCTGGATGATCAACATACAGCATAGCTTTGGAGCCATGTGGATTTAAATGTTCAGAGAAGGATCATGATGTACACAAGAAACAAACTTTTAGGATTTTCTCATTGTTTTCACAGACTTGAGATGGATTTTGTTTTTCTAGAATTATCAATGGTGAGATCAACTTTAGTTCCATAATGCTCGTAGCTGTGCTTTCATTTGGCAATTCTATTTTGGCCCTTTGACATGGCCTGATTGAGACTAGCTGCTAGCTTTTGCAATTTAAGTTTTCTCAAACTCAAGTTCTTATTTTAATTCTTGTGCGAGTTCCCTGGTATTAATATACTGCAGTGAACTTTAGGCATATGATATCCTGCCACTAGATTTATGAAGTCATTATTTTCCGTTACAAGTGATGATGGACATGTGGCTGGAGGTTTTAAAGCTGTTGTGATCTAAATTCTTCCTGATTCTTGTTTTTGATGACTGCTTTAGTCCGACAACTGATGGGATGTGTTGAAATTTGTGATAATTTGTGCATTTTTAATGATTCCAGTTTGAACTCCTTTATGCTGCAAAATGATTCTGTTCTTATTTGCTTCTCCCTCTTCTTGATTTCTCTGGGTAGGTACTTTTACACTTTCTAACCTTGGAATGTTTGGTGTGGATCAGTTTGATGCCATTCTGCCACCTTGCACTGTAAGTGTTTTCACTTGAATATATAAGCATCCTTACTTGCTGGATTCTCTGGTAGAGAACTGTAAATTTTATGCATGCTGTTTTTTATCCGACATTTATTTGGATTGATCTAGGGTGCAATCATGGCTGTCGGAGCATCTCAACCAACTGTTGTAGCTGCCAAGGATGGCCGTATTGGCATGAAGAACCAGATGCAGGTAACAAACATGTTAATTATAAATTTTTCCAAGCATGTCCAAAGTGATTGGATTTGAGATATATTTTTTACACTGCAATTGCGCAATCTGCAGGTAAATGTTACTGCAGATCATCGTGTAATCTATGGTGCTGATTTAGCTTCCTTCTTGCAAACTTTGGCAAAAATCATTGAAGATCCCAAAGATCTCACCTATTAGGCAAGATCGGATTACCTTAACCTTGTTGTAACCAGAGCTCATTTTCCTAATCATCAATCCTTAATATTTGTGGAAGAAACTTGTGCAGAAAAATTTTAGGAGCTAAACCACTCTGTTCAGAGTATACAATGAACGGCAGCAGAATAGTAAAGAGCAATGTTTTTTTGTGTTTCAGACATTAAAATTTTTGAACTTTTTAATGATACCATAAAAACTGTCCTTTCACTGGATTTTTGAAATGAAATTTTTTTGAGTGCACATATTGTCTCATAACTGAACAAGTCTGCGCATAAATTTGATCTTAAGGTTTAGCTACTGTATGAGCCAAGCTGTTCGGAGATTGACTCATTGGGGTTGTTCAATAAACTCAACGGGCCAAGCTCAAGGCACATCAGCTTAGAGAATGAAATCAGAAATTTATGCAGTGTTGTTTCTTTCGTCCTGTATGTTGTTTGCTGAGGCAATTGATAGTTTCTTTCTTGTTGCTATTGCTGCTCCTCCTTTGTCTCTGTTGAGTCTGTTGACTTTGTTTCCCTTTTGAGGTTATCCTGTTGGAACCTGTCGTGTTTAATCCCTGAAGAGTAACTTTTTTTTTTTTTTTTTTCTGTTCAATTTCCTAGCTTGGGTTTTGTTTGTTTGATCTGTTTTTCTATTGCTTTGGAAAGTCAGTTGCTATGAGCTTTACTGTTTTTATTTATAATTTTTTGGAAAGATAAGTTATTTTTTGGAAATAAATAAATAGTTGAGTACTAAAAATTAGAAATTTCTGTTTAACATTTTTGTTATAATTTTTAACAATCATTCCTACTCCAATTGTCAAATTTACCAAATATCCCCAGGCTCTATTTATTTGAAATATATAATTTAATATTTTCAGAAAAATATTTTATTTTTTATTGTTTGATAGAAATATTGAAAAATATTAAGAGCTGCAATTTTCAAAATTACAAAAGAACGTTGGCTTTTAAAATTTCATTTTTTGTTGTTGAATTTATTGCTGCATATAAGAAAAATAAATAAAAAAGATAAAATTATAATAATTATTTACTACAAGTGGTAGTAGTTGGTGGTCACTGAGATCTTGGTGATTGTTGGTATTGATGCCAATGGTGATGTTTGATATTATTAACAGTGAATATTATGTTGCCAATTACGTTGTGTAGTGTTATTTCGATTTTAAAAAAAATAAATTAAAAAATAATGAATATTTATATTGATATATAATTTTTCCTTTTTGAAAAGGAGAGATCATTATCATCAAAATTTCTTAAACGTTCCAAAAGCAAAAAAATATGAAAATAGTGTTTTCTATCACAAAACAAATAGACCCTAAATGAAATTATTTAGCTAATTAGCTTAATACATAAATTATAAATTTTATAAGAAAAATGTAATAGCACTCAACTTTTAACTTCACTCATCAGTGTTTTATTTTAATATATTTTCGTGAATAAATTAAATTATAATATAAAATTATGAGTATTTTTATCTTTTTAGTGCCTTTTCATTTTATTCTTCCTATTTCTATAATAAAATAAAAAATAAAATTTAATTTTTATTTTGTGTTGCATATTAAACGCTAAAATATATTTTTTATTAAATGGTGTTGACGGTAGAGTATTGAGATGATGGTAGAGCGTTGTTGGTTGAAATGGTGGTGGTGGTTGAGGTGGTGGAGCAGTGGTGGTGGTGGAGCGGTGGTGATCATATTAAGGTGCTGATGGTAATTGAAGTGATGGTGTTAGTGAATTAATGGTGATAGTTGAGGTGGTGATGAGGACGATGGAGCGACGACCAGGTAGTTGTAGTGCGTGGTGGCGGTGAAACAGTAATGATTCTGGTGGTGAAAATCAGGGAAAGAGCTAGAAAGTTTGTTCAGAGTAGGCAAACAAAATAATTTGATAATAGTTTTTAAAATAATTTAATAATAAATTTTAAAGGTTGAGGAGCTTTTCATGAAAATTTTTAATTGATTTTTCTTTTGACAATTATATCAATTTATTTTCTCTGAATTTGAGCTAATTAAATAATTAATATATTTTTTATTATTTTAAGTTAAACAACTAAGTAATAGTTATTTTCAACGAAAACTCCTAATTTAAATTGATATAAACAGCTACCAGTTAGAAATTAACAGCTATCAATTAATAATTAATATAACAACTAGAAGCCGAAAGCTAATATAACAACTAAAGCTACTACAACATTTAATAGATATTAAAATTATTAATATTGCTGAACAGACTCTAATCATTGAAAGATTATAATAGTTTTTCCTCAATTAGAAGTCTTGAGTTTAAACTTAAATATGAAATTCTTTTAAACACTCAGAAAAGAAAGTTTTGCTCATTTATGAATCTATCCATTGTGAATCTTTTACAATTGGATCAATTCACCCATCCACAGTACCTTTCATATGAGGTATTGAACTATTGCTTGAAATTTATTTTTAATAGATCCTACGTATGGTGATAATAAAAAAAAAAATCGAAAACAACTAAAAATTAATTTTAAATCAGTATTTAAAAAAGGATCATTAGACTTTGACAAAGGATTATTTAGGAAAGAGGCTCTCCATCTCCCAATCCTTTAAAAAAAATAAAAAATATTTAAAAAGAGGGAGAGAAAGGTCTAACTTTCAAGAAACAAATTAACAATCTATGTCCATATAATATCTATAAAAGCTGAAGATTTCAGCGTTGAGTTAGAAGTTTTACATTTGGGCATTCTCAGGAGTTTCATCTATAGTGTGATTAAGGCTGTGTTTGGCAAGTTTACGAAAAATTATTCAAACAGCTAATTTTGCCAAATAGACCCTGAAACAGTTAACAGTTACCAAAATAACTGATTTTGCTGAACAGACTTCAAATAATAAATAATTCTCTTTGAACTAGTTGAAGTGGTCAAGACTCTTATGATAAGAGAACTTAAATATGAGATTTCTTATTCGTTGCATTTTTATAGGAGATGTTAACACTTGATTGACTTCAAGAGTATAATAGTTACTAATACATAATCAATGGAGAAGAACTTATATTATGATGCACTGGACAACTAGTTTATTGATCAACCCCGAAAGTACTATTTATCGTTGAGTTACCCTAAGGGGCAGTACAATTCTAAGAAAATTTAGATTACCTCGTAAATGATTTGTTTTATAATTCATTTATCCTTTTACAACATTGTTTATTTATTTGTATAATAGCTCTTTTCTTAACTCATCAAATTAGATAATTGTAGTTGAGAAGACTTAAACTCGAGAGTTTTCACTCCTCACACAGGTTATGACTGTGTTCGGCAACAGTTTTTTGAATAGCTTTTAGAATTTTGATTAGTCAAGATGCTGAACACTGTTTAAAAGGATTGTTCGGTAACATAACGTTTAAACTAGTTTTAAGAGGTTAAGGTAGTTTTTTTGTAAAAAGTTAACTTATGTAACATTTAGCTCATGAAACGCTACTCAAACAGCTAACAACTAAACGCCACTAAAATAACTAACAGCTATTAAAACAATTAATTTTGCCGAATAAACCTTATAAGACCAATTAGACCACCGCTGTTGAACATACTTCCATATTTAAAATTTTTTTAAAATTTCTAATTTGCTCAAATACGGTTTCTTTTTAATCAAATTTCGAATTTTGATTTCTTCTTAATTTTCTATTATATATGACTTTATTATAGTTGACTTGCAAGTTTTTTGAAATTAATTTGGTCTTAAATACTGACATGATTCTTCTTTTATCGTATAAGATTTTTTTCTTTATAATATATAGACATTTTCTAAAATACTTAAATCTAATTATTTTATTGGTTGCAAAAAAAAAAAATTAGATGGTGACATTTGGAGTAGGCTATGGGGTCTTGACCTCCCTCCAAAAATTTGTGATTTTATGTGGAGGGCTGCTAGGACTGTGCTTCTTACAAAAGAAAGATTAAATAGAAAGGCCTGAATCTTAATGGGAGCTGCCTTTTCTGTAATAAGTTGGAGGACCTTAATCATGTTCTAGTTCATTGTGAGAGGTCGGTGAGTGCATGTTGATGCACCGAATGCTAATACTACATTCTCAGATTTGTCTTGTTGATGATGCAATTTTCTCAACGCTGAACTTTCTCGCGTTATGGCGTTGTGATCGAGGATAGCAAGGGTCGGTTCCAAAGAGCAGTATCTGGGTTCCAGGAAGGTGGTGGCAGTCCAGCTGTGGCTGAAGCTATTCTTGCCTTCTATTTTGCGCAAGATTTCTTACCTTACAACGGACATTTATTGTCTGATTGCCAACCTCTTGTTCACGGTCTCGTCTCTTCTTCCATAGATAACTCTAAATTTGGTATTATCATTGTTTCAGATTGTAGGAGAATTTTGAATAATACTAGCGCTGGATGGGTTCGGAGGCAAGCTGACATGAGTGCTCATAATCTTGTAAAAGCATCCATCCATCCATCATGTTAGACTCTAAATTTAGGTTACTATCCCTTTTTGTTTGCTGGATTTTTTTCCTTGAATTAATGAATTATCATTTTCCTTTAAAAAAAGAATAAATAAAATCTGTGCCTACTATAACTCAACCATTACTATTGTTTTATTGATACAAAAGGAATTCTAAAACAAAATCCATCAATTTTAATATGTATATATAAAATTGAAATTTTTAATTGTTGATCATTTCACGCATATATATTTATTTTATTTAAAAATAAATTTAAAATTTAAAATTTTTGAAAGGATGTATATTTTATTTGAAATTTTATTTTTAAAAATATATATTCAATCAAATTAAATAAATATAAAGAAAAAAATATTATAAAAAAATATAATTTTTTCTTTTTTATCTCTCCTAAATAAGATATTTTAAATTATAAAAAAACAGAATCAAATATTTAAAAAAAATTTCAAATGCCTGATTATTATATATATATATATTAAAAATAAATTTAAAAAAGATAATGCTTAAAATTTAAATATGTGGCAGTTTCACTGATTTTAATATTCTTGCTTAAAAAAAAAAAATTATTATGGTGGAAGGTCAAGTTCAAGTCCAGTTTGCCTTATCTCAATTAATCTAACTACAACATGCACCCCAATTGAATTTTTAAACTAAACACGTCAGTAAGTTTTGAATTAATGATATACAAATAACTTCTACGACCACGAAATTGTGAATTCAAACCTAATTATTTTATGTGACATTAACTAGCAAAAAAATATTCTCCAAAAAAAAAAAAAGGAAAGCTCAAGAAATAAAGAGGAAAAGAGTAAGAAATGTCCCTTTCTATATATAGCAGAATTTCTGTCATTCAGCCAACAACTTCTAAGAAGAAAAGAAAGAAAGATCGTCTCCAAGAAGCAAAAACAATGAAGGTAATTTTCTTCTTGTCGAGTAGAAATATTGATTTCTTTACATAACAAATGAATTTATGAAATATAATTATGAATATGATGCAGCAAAAAATAGTGATTATGGTCTCCATGCATGGCCAGAAGTCTCGTTCCAAGGCCTTGAAGATTGTAGTTGGAGTTCCAGGTATGATATATATATATATACACATCAATACAAGATTTCATATGGAAAAATTCTGCTCATATATATGGGTGGGAATTCCGATCTTCGAATATGATTTTTAATTAGAATTTCAACTTAACTTTACACGGTCAAGTTGCCATGAACTATTCGAGACTAAGCTCGAAAGTAAAACTCGTCTGAGTTCAAGTGATGGAAGCTTACTAAACGAACTCATTTAGTAAATAAGCGGAGTTCGAGCTTAAATTTAAATATGGAAACAAGTTTTTTTTTTTTTTCTTAACTGTGCAGGGGTCCAATCAGCAGGTTTAGGAAAGAAGGATAAGAACCAAATAGAGGTGATTGGAGAGGGAGTTGATGCAGTGAAGCTAACAAGCTTGCTAAGAAAAAATTTAGGAAACAAGTCTTGTTTAACTTGTTTTCTAGCAAATAGCAGGACACATGCAGAAATAGTAAGTGTCGAACCCTTAGGAGGCAAGGCAGATGAGGAAGAGGAGGAGAAAGAGTCAAAGGTTCGACCTGTGAATTGGTCATACTCATATGGTTGTAGTGTGCCTCAATATATTATCTGCTACTAAGTGGGGCTATACATCCAATTCAGACAAATATGTTCCTCAAATGTAATACAATTTCGAAACACAGTTGCTAGAAGTTTATTTTCAGCATGGTAGTCATGGCGCGGGTTTGAAAAATTTTAGAAAAATTTTATTTTGCTTATTACTTAATTTTTTTTATTGTTGTTGGCTTAGAAGTTGTTCTGCGGGTTCGAATTTTTTAGTAACTTTTAAAAATTAAAATATTGTATTAATTAAAATAAATAAAGAGAAAATAACCCTCTCAACCGAAAATCAATTATAAATTAGAATATTGTATTTGGTGAGAATGAATAAGGCCCCACTAACCAGCTAGAGCGCAGAGATGCTTATTAGAACTGGGCTTAGCCACTTGCATACTAAGCCCATTTGACCCAATAAATGAATTATTATTATTATTTGACCCTGAAAATATCCTTGAAGCCGTGACAGTTCTTGCACATTATTATATTTATTTACAAGGAAAACTTATTATTTTTACTCTATATTTTGTTAAAATATATGATTTTGCCATTATATTTTTAGAAATGTACAATTTTGTCCCCATACTGTTATATTTTTATGTCAAAATTTTTTGCTTCTTTTATTAAACACAGGGATATATTAGTAATTTTTTTTACATAATAAGTAAATATGAACTCATCAGTTGACTTAATTGATTAGCAAGTAAATGGATTAAAAATATAAAAAAAAATCAGAACGGGCCAAAAAGGAACAAACAAATTAAACAGGTAGCTTTACATAAAAATGACAAATCAATGGCCAGTTTGCCAACTTGTCAACTTTCAAGGTTTAGTCGTTTCCATTTATGTTCATGGTTTGTGCAAAAGAAATTTCTTCCCATAATAGTTGAGTTCATACCTCATAATATAATAACTAAAATTTTTAGTTGTTAATTAAATTTTTTTAAAATATAATTCATTAACAAATAATATAAAAAATTACAAATAAGTATATATAATAAATTTTTTAATGAAAGAAAGAAATTAATATCTTTTTGAATAATAAAACTAAAACTAAAATATATAAATGTTTATAATAGCAATTAGTTCGTTATTTGATTTGGACGTCAAAATAATAATTTCTCTGAATTTTCTATAACTGGATTGCTAAATTACAACATATGACGAATACAAAGGAGTATTTATCGTTGTGTCAATAGCATTAACGGAGAAACATGTTACACTATCAGAAACATGTTACATGAATAAAAGATATATATATTTTGTCAAAATCATAATAATTTTGACAAAAAAATATTAACCCATATATTATATGTCGCGCACACAAACATACATACTTCATAAATAAGGTGATATAGGATAATTTTTACTCCCAATTAAAATCTAATTAATTTAAAATAAAAAGAAAATAGCATGACTTCAATATCAGATCTTCAACTGATGTCATAGAAATAGATGTTGATTACATGCGAAAAAAGAGAACCAAGTATACGGTCTCTTTTAAAAATTATTTTCGGATCATACGGTCAAAAATGCATTAATTAAGTACCTCAAAGTCTAACCAACCTCATTTTTAATTAGCAAAAGAACGATCAGGTTCATGAAATAGAGAGGAAAAGAGTAAGTAATGTCCTCTCTCTCTCTCTCTCTCTCTCTATATATATATGTATATAAGAAAGATGGTCTTTGAAGAGGTATTTTGTCACCACCGTCAACAAGAGCTGAGAGTTCTTTGTTTGTGACCTCCAAGAAGCAAAAACAATGAAGGTAATTTTTTTTTTTTGTTAAGTAGAAATATTGATTTATATATATGTGACAAATGAATTTATGAAATTTATCAATATGATGCAGCAAAAGATAGTGATTAAGGTCTCCATGAATGGCCACAAGTCTCGTCCCAAGGCCTTGAAGATTGTTGTTGGAGTTTCAGGTCAGAAATTTATATTCCAATACAAGATTTTATATATAGAAAACTCCTCCTTTCATATTAATCAGAGCTTCGGGTAAGAAATTTATATTCCAAAACCGTTTCCCCGTGTCTGTTTCCGCGTTTCCACACTTCCACTTATCCATTTCTTCATTTTCACGCTCTCACGTTTCCGTTTTCGCGCAACATCGGTAAACAATAACAAATTGGTAAAACTAATGTGCAGGTGTCCTATCAGCAGCTTTAGGAGAAGATGAAAAGAACCAAATAGAGGTGATAGGAGAAGGAGTGGATGCAGTTAAGCTAACAAGCTTGCTAAGAAATAAATTAGGGAAAAAAAACTGTTTAACTTGTTTTTTATCAAATAATAAGACACATGCAGAATTAGTAAGTGTGAGCCCTGTGGGAGACAAAGCAGATGAGAAGAAAGAAGAGGCAAAGGTTCAACCTGTGAATTGGTCATACTCATATGGGTATGGTGTGCCTCAATATATTATCTACTGACTAGTAATCACAGTATTAGCTCTTTAATATAAAAATTTTATAATTTAAAGTTTCAATAATTTCCTTTCTATGTAAAAAAAAAAATATATAATTGAGTTTAATATGTGTTTTTGGTTTGCCCCGACATATTATTTATTGAGAATTATTGGAATAATGGCTTGATAAATAACTATTTGTCTGGTAATTGCAAATATTTTATGATTTGAACTTGATAATTGTTTGCATTTATAAATTTTAAGTTAATTTTAATTAAATAATGGAATTATAAACCGTAATAATATGATTAGCCAATGGAATTAAAATACGATTTCAATTTATTGCATTATAATTAAACTATCTTATATCTCACGTAATTCTAAAAATGTAATACCCAGATTTTTTAAAACCGAAATATTTTATTAAATAATTTTAATTGGATAGTGTCCTAATTTTTTTGTGAATTAAATTTTGAAATTTACTGAAATTCTTTGATTTTAGATTTATTAATAATTATCTGTACTTATTTAAATTTCTAACATTTAATTATTAAAATCTTAATAAGCGATATTGTTAGTGAGTATTTGACAAAATAAAACAAGTTAATACATATTTTGATATTTATTATGTAACACCTTATATGCAAAGAAAATCTTATACTTCAAATATTGTATAAATAAAGCAAATAAGTAATAAAGGAATATTTTATAAAATATGTGAAACATTATTGAAATGCAAAAAATGTAAAATTTATAAGATATTAAAGTGATGAATATGAAAAATTTTAAATCAGTGCTGAGGTATAATAATATAAATGTATAAAAATATATACATATATCTTAATCTAATGAAATAAGAAAATTTAAGAATTAAAAGAATAAAACTTTAAATCAAATGGGTTTACATAATAAAAATATGAAATAACCTAAAAGGGCATCACTACTACTTAATCAAAGTAACTAAAGGGATAAAGGAAAATTTCATTCTTACGAGTGGTAGCTTAATGTTTTGCACAACACCATACATGACTCATCTCCAAACTGAAAAAAAAAAAAAATAGAGACAAGCGTACAAGTGATTCATTTCATTTTCATCATTCTAACATTTGTTAAAAGATACATAGTGATTCATTCCCTAAATTAAGGAAAAGGAGATAGGTGTATTAGAGAAGAGATCTTATTTTTATTGATTCACATTTTCATTTCCAAAGTTGGTTTCTCCCTTTCACATTTTCAAAGTTGGTTTCTCCCTTTCGCATTTTCTATTCAATTATTTTAAGTAATTGCTAAAAATCATCCATCCTAAAATACTAAGTAACTCATCCTCTAAATTAAGAAAAGAGAGATAATTGTATTGGAGAGAATATCACATTTTCTTTTGTTCACACCTCCATTTTCAACTTTAGCTTTCCCATTTGATTTATTTCTCTATAAATACCCTACTTGCTTAAAGCTTATTCACAATAAAACATTAGAAATATACAAGTGTTCTAAGGAGGGATTAAACTTACAAATGATAGGAAGAAAGAAAAAAAATATAAGGAAGCAAAGAAAGATATGGAATTCAAAAATTCTATATTAGATTTTAAATTATATTTTTCTAAGTTTTAATCTTTATTTTGATGAGTCAAGGCTTAAAATTTATCTTTACAATATGTTAATTAATGATTTAAGATGTTAAAAATTAGTTTGGATAAAAAGGAGTTGAACATATAAAAACTAGAAAAGTTTACTTTTCCAAAACTGTCTCAATAAAACTGCTTAAATTCAATTACTGTCTTTATTCAATTAAATATATTACCAAGCTTCAAAATTGATGAATTTTAGTAGAGAGCTTGACTGGGATGTTGGCAAGGTTTTGTTAAAAGGAAAAGTCTAAATGATGAGAGAAATTGAAAATATTAATAAAACAAAGAAGATCACTACTCAGTATGAGAAAGTTGAAAATTTTAGTTCTGTAATTAATTTATTTGAATAGGTTAATGAACTCTAAAATTCATGAAATTTAATATACAAATGCCTTAAGATATTAAGAATCACCAGATAAAATTTTGAAATAAATGAATGTGAGAAGATAAGTACTCAATTGAATAAACACAAACTATTCATGTACAGAAAATTTTATGTTTTACTAAACTTGTACTAAATTAAGCATATTAAAACATAAGTGAATTAACTATGAACATGAGTATATAGTGAGTGAAAACAAAGTTTAATATGTATAATTTCTTTCCCAATAGTTCAGATTTTAAATTTAATGAATAAAAATATTTAAGAACTTATAAAAGTACAAATATGTATTTAAATATGAATATAGGTAAAATATTATTACAAATCATTTCGAAATTATAAGTGACCGAAATTAGTCAGATACTCGAAATCAAGGTGAGTTATGGTGTTTAACTACTTCTTGTGTGTGTTTAAATTGTTTGATTATATTCATGATTATTAGAATATTTGAAAGAATTTATTTAATCATTTACTATCATTAATATTGGAATTATCAAAATTGTGATATGAAATTGTGAATCTGAAAATCTTATTAATTATTATGTTTGATTCTGATTGTGCTATGCTATTATTTAGGCTAATGACAAAACTCAACCCTGATGGGGGTTATACCATCAGGCTATGTGCATAGAGGTGAAAGTGAACACAATTAAAGGGAGAAGTTACTGCTCTGAAAAATTGTGACGTGTGAGACAGTGCTGAAATGTACATAGCAATATATTTGGTTCACTACTGTCTAAGTGAAAACAGTAATTTTGTGAAATGCTGTCATTAACTGAATTATTTGAGATATCTGTATAAGATGAGAAAGTACAGAAATAGTAATATATTTTGTTTAGTACTTTTAAGTGATTATTTAATATATGATTTATATGATTTATAAGCTAGGTAATGTTTAAAATGTTTATACTAATTAAGTGGCACTATATACTTACCGAGTTAACGTCTCATCAAAGCATTTGTGTTTCAGGTAAAAATGATTCAATTCAACAGCTTCTTGATTTCTTTATTTCAACAAGAAGTAAGAGAACAATATAATTATGTGTTGATATTTATATGTATTTAATGGATAACTCCAGTTGCTCTGAAGATATATCTAAAGGATATTAGTTGAGTATGAATGTAAAGTACAATATTAAGAGAATTATGTTAGAGTAAGTTTGATTATCTAAGATTGTGTTATTTTTTTAAAAAAATATCGTGAAAAATTAGTTGAACAACAGTGAAAAGTTTTTAGTCCACTGAAGCATGAAGTATTAAGTATTTAGCAAATTACTTATTTATAATAAGATAGAATTAGATGTGGATTCTATGTGATACCGGTGGCCTTAAGCCTACCTAGACCTTAGGACCGTTGTATCTCTATTTTAGGGTGTGACAAAAAAGTTAGGAGGATGTATTAGATTAAGAGTTTATTAGATTTTAAAAAATTTTAAAATTTGAATGATATTTAATCTATATTCTTTTAGAGTCTATTAAAATTTTGTAATATTCAATTCAAACTCTTATAAAATTCATAAAATTTAATAATATTTAATTATGACTTTTAAAAGTCCATTCAAATTTGATGATATTCAAAAAATTATTGATTTGGAAAGGTTTTATAAATTATTGATTTTGTTGGATTTTAGAGTGTTATATATTAATAAAAAAGTTATTCATAAATTCATCATCTAACTATAGATTTCAAAAATCTTTTAAATTTAGCATACTTTTGATTCAATACACCCCTTAAAAGAATGAAAGTGAAGCGAATACCTCTGAATTTTAAACTACCTATATAGGTATTCATTTAAATTTTATCATTTGTATCCATTCTAAATCTGTTTAAATACCTTTTTAATTATCCATATTTGAACCCATTTAAATATTTACTATCTGTATCCGTCATCAATTCAAATCCTGAATTTTCGAATTGAGAGAGATATTAAGAGAGATCAAGAATTCTCACTATTTTTTAGATCTATGGACCCAATTCAATTCAGTGGGATCTTTCATTTATATTTTTTTCCATCAAGAACATTTTATAAAACTCTTGGACTCCCGAATTTGGAGTATCTTACTTTCACGCAATTCATAGGTTCAACAAGCAATCAATATTTCACGATACTATTTGTAGTAGTGGTTCTTATATATCCTATTAACAATCGAAAAAGCCCATTGTAAGTATATCTTAAATGGATAGGGTACTTATAAATATTTAACTATCCAAGTTTTGAACTTATTTAAAATATATTTTTTAGTAATAATGGATAAGGTACCTAATCCCGAACCTGTTTAATATAGCCGTTAATAGAGCAGGATGACCACATATAATGTTGGCCATTGCAGGCTTTCACTATCAGTAACGATCAGTTTTTAACGAAGAAAATAATGATTTTGGAGAAAATGACACATTGTGCTTTTTAGTCCCTCATTATTTTTCAATTTTTTATTTGGCTTTAAAAATCTTTTAATTTGTTCAATTAATTCTTGAAATTAATTTTGATTGGATATATAAAAATCATTGTGATTTTGTCAAAATCTATACAAATAGTCTCATCAATTCTATAAAATATTACGTAGAATTCTAGTAGAATTTATGAAAATCTTAGAAAATCTTTTAATTTTGTCAAACTCAATAATTTTTTTAAAATTTAACACAATGCTAATCCAATACACCCCTTAATATATTTTTAGCTCAAAATATATATTCATCTTTGTATTTTAAAAAAAATATTATGACACCCATAATTTTAACTTTGATCTACTTTAAATTATAAAATTAGACTGTTAGTATTTTATTAGACCCATTGAATATCTCAATTTATAAAATTATATCGATTAAATACTTAATTGATAGTTGAAAAATATAAATATTATTGTTTCAAAGTTATATTACCACATATCAAATTAATTTTTTCATATAAAAGTTCAAAAATCTTAAAAATTGTTATGTTTTCAGACATATAATTGAAATAAGAGAGTTAACATAAAGGTCAAATAAGTTCAAAGTAACCATGGACCATGGCTATGGTAGAAAACTAGAAAGGTTGATTTAGGATAAAATTGTAATTATTTTAAAAGTTTATAGCGAAATTGATATTTAATCCATATTTCATGCGTTGTTTAAAAATGAACCGACCAATTATCTTATTATTTATTAGATCAAATGACACCCCAGCCCCTAGAAAAAAAATTATTTATTCAATTAAATAAAATTATCCGCTTGCAGATTCTGAAAATAGCCAAGTGCTCCGTTTCTTGTTTCCCAAGTTCGACATTTTAATCAACGGCTCAACGCTAACGCGTTTCCTCAAATAAACCATAAAATCCTAAGTTTTGGACTTCAATTTCGTTTCAATCCAGAAATAAATTTTATTATATTATAATGATCTTTTCTAAGCTATCTCGTCAAGTTTCGCGATCCTCTACTTCTATTGTGAGCTTCTTCTTCTTCTTTTTTTTTTTTTTTTGTATAATTTCCAGAATTGAAACGTAGATTTTATATATAACTTTTTGATTTTGTTATTGCGTTAAATTACAGAATGGATTGCGTGGTAGTGGTGGAAGATCGGCGATTTCAAGATTGACAGGAGGAGGAGTTGGCTTTACAGAGGGAATTGATGGAGGATTAGGGTTTGTCAGAGGATATTTAGCTTCAATTGGGGCTAATTCTAAAAAATCTTACTTATCTGATTACCTTCTTGCTAACCCTAGAATTGGGCGTTTTTTCTGCAGCAAAACTCCAAAGAAGAAAAGTAAGCACATCTATGCCCTTTTTCTTATATATATATATATATGTATAGAAGAATTCCCTTTCGATTTTTAGATGAGCATCAGGGTTTGTATACTATTTTTTTTTTAATATTTTGCAGATTATGAGAACTTCTCTCCCAAGGAGAAAAAGGAAGCACCAAAAGGGAATGGGCAGAAATCTGAATCCAAAGGTGACTTCACCCTTTAAGTCCGCAGTTGCTTTGTTTACTTTATGCTCTTTTAACTACTGGCTTCCTGTATTGTGCTTTTAGTTATAGCAAGGTTGTTGCGAAAACGGGAATGTGTTATAACCTATTCTGGCTCCCTTCTTTTCATTAATGAGTGTTATTATAATGTTCTCATTTTGGGGGATAAGAATAAGAATAAGAATATGAAATGTGCTTGTGAGTTGAGAGATTGGTTGTCTTGTTCCTATTTTGAGATGAATAAACCAGAAGATTTTTTTTTTCTTTTCAATGTTGAAGTACAAGCTGCTTAGCTTGCAAGTCTGACATAATCTTTGGTGGGTTTGGGTTCTGGTGTTAGAACATGGCAACGAGTAATGTTTTTCTTTGTCAAACACAGATGATGAATGGAGCTTCGATAAGAAATTCATCAGGCAATCGAATTTGCTTACCGCTTTAGTAGTCATTGGGGCACTTCTACCCTTTGCTTTTGGATCTCATGAAGAGCAACAGGTAAACAATTTGATTTTCTCGCCTTTCTCTTTTATAGAGTGTATTTGCAGTGTGCTTCAGTACATTTTTAATTTGACTAGTTGCAAACGTCAGCATGATGACATATTCTTGATTTTCTTGGATTAGTTTACAGCATTAAATCACAAGGGAAAACTTTCATGCTGTGTAATTTCTTCTTCCTCCTATATTTGTAACTTGCGATGTTGTCTCACATTTGCTGTTTTAGCCTTTTACTCACAAGTGGCTTTCTGAAACCATATTAAACTATACTAGTAGGCTTCTATATGCTCCTGTTTTGGACAGACTGTATTTTATAGTGAATCAGTGATATTCTCTATTTATGACGTAATGTAATAGTGTGATAGACAGTTAAAAACTGATCAACATCAGATCTCACTTTCAAAATATAATCAACTACTGAACTCAAAAGGGGATTGATTGTGGGTCCTAGGAATCAACTACATGATTTATTTTGGCTAATATTCTCTCTCTTTTTTTTCCCTCAACTTTTAGAAAAAATTATTCTTGTGATCAAACAAAAATTGGAAGTCAGCATTCAGCGAGACATTTCTTTGTGCAGGGGCTTAAATTTCAATGAGACATTTCATTTTTTGCTTATGCTATTTTGGTTCTAATATAATTAGTGAAAGCTTATTTATTTTTACTCTTTTTCTACTCTCATTTGTTTTGAATTTTGTTATTTGCAGATTAGTTTCCAAGAGTTCAAAAATAAGTTTCTTGAACCAGATTTAGTCGATCACATAGTTGTTTCCAATAAATCAGTTGCAAAAGTGTATGTAAGGAGCTCAGGCCCGAAGCCACCAACTGATGAACTTGTGCAGGGTCCCATTAATGGTACCCCTGCTAGAGGTCATGGCGGCCAATACAAATGCTACTTCAATATCGGAAGTGTCGAATCTTTTGAGGATAAGTTGGAGGAAGCCCAAGAAGCATTAGGGATAGACCCTCATGACTATGTTCCTGTTACATATGTCTCTGAAATGGCTTGGTTCCAAGAATGGATGAGGTTTGCACCAACACTCTTACTTTTGGGAACCCTGTACATGGGACGTAGGATGCAAGGTGGATTAGGTGTTGGCGGTGGTGGCGGAGGCGATGGAAAGAATATCCGTGGAATATTCAACATAGGGAAGGCTCATGTGACCAAAGTGGATAAAAATGCTAAGAATAAGGTAGCTTTCTGTTTTCTTTGTCAATATGGTGGCTTGCTTTGTTCCATCTATCTTTTTAAAGCACCAATTTTTCAGTATCCTTTTTCTGATCATTCTAAAGGTGCCATTTAGCCCATATCTCATAGAAGGTTCTTCAAGTAACACTCTAGTATTTATTCATTTTCCACATTTGGCACTCTAGGTATATTTCAAAGATGTTGCTGGCTGTGATGAGGCAAAGCAGGAAATCATGGAGTTTGTACACTTCCTCAAGAACCCAAAGAAGTATGAGGAACTGGGAGCTAAAATTCCAAAAGGTGCTCTTTTGGTAGGTCCTCCAGGAACTGGAAAGACCCTTCTAGCAAAGGCAACTGCAGGGGAATCTGGAGTGCCTTTTCTGTCCATTTCTGGTTCAGATTTCATGGAGATGTTTGTTGGTGTTGGACCGTCCAGAGTGAGAAGCTTGTTTCAACAAGCTAGGCAGTGTGCTCCTAGTATTGTATTTATTGATGAGATTGATGCGATTGGCAGAGCGAGGGGCCGTGGGGGCTTCTCAGGTGGCAATGATGAGCGAGAGAGTACTCTTAATCAGTTACTGGTCGAAATGGATGGCTTTGGAACTACTTCTGGAGTTGTTGTGCTTGCTGGCACTAATAGGCCAGACATTTTAGACAAAGCTTTGTTGAGGCCGGGCCGATTTGATCGTCAAATATCCATTGATAAGCCAGATATTAAAGGCCGTGAACAGATATTTAATATCTACTTGAAAAAAATAAAACTTGATCATGAGCCATCATATTATTCGCAAAGGCTTGCAGCCCTCACTCCTGGATTTGCTGGGGCAGATATTGCAAATGTTTGTAATGAAGCTGCACTAGTTGCTGCTAGGGGTGAAGGTTCACAGGTGACAATGGATGATTTTGAGGCAGCAATAGATAGAATAATTGGTGGTTTGGAGAAGAAGAACAAGGTAAATCGTTTTTAGTTAGTTGCTGCATTTCAGTTTTTCAAGGTGATCCAATGGTGGATGAAATACTTGTGCGATGCTTAGGGATTTTCTCTAAAATAGGCATTCTTTTTAAAAAAAAAAATTATAACAAAGCAAACTAGTAAATGAAAAGTTTGTTCCATCTAAATTCTTAATCCTTTTTTGTTGGGAAGAATGGCAATTTTTTTGTTTCCACTCATTTCAAGAACTGTTCTTGGGATTGCTAACATTCCTGTTTTATCAAGCAGGTAATAAGCAAGCAGGAACGCCGAACTGTAGCTTATCATGAATCAGGTCATGCTGTTACGGGCTGGTTCTTGGAACACGCAGAACCTCTTCTGAAGGTGACAATTGTTCCGCGCGGTACTGCTGCCCTTGGATTTGCACAGTATGTACCTAATGAAAACCTTCTCTTGACTAAGGAGCAGCTTTTGGATATAACATGCATGACCCTTGGAGGTCGAGCAGCTGAACAGGTAATAATGAAACCCTGAACCTTTACTAGTGTGACACTCCTGCTGTGTGAATGCTAAACATATAACTTGTTTTAATATAGTATCACTTTCTATGGGATTTTTTGGTTCTGGCAGTGAGTTAAATAAATACTCAATGTAGTAGATCCGTCGATTCAATATGGGAAAAAAAGTCCTTTGACTTTCATAAGCAGGCAGGGAAGATGCTTTAGCAATTGTATTATTTTTCCTTTATAACTAATCACGCATCCAATCATGCGTGAGTTTGTCACTCAGCCAAAACAAATGATAATAAGTTAACACTGAACCTAGAACATACGATAAGTACATATAACTAATGAATCAGTGAAAGGCCTTCGCTGTCTTAATGTAATTCTGACGAATGTTTTTCTTTTGAATGCAGGTATTGTTGGGGAAAATCTCGACAGGAGCTCAAAATGACTTGGAGAAAGTAACAAAAATGACTTATGCCCAAGTAGCAGTTTATGGCTTCAGTGACAAGGTGGGGCTCCTTTCTTTCCCTCCAAGGGAAGACTCATTCGAGATGTCCAAGCCCTACAGCAGTAAGACTGGGGCACTTATTGACAGTGAAGTGCGAGAATGGGTGGGAAAGGCGTACGAGCGAACAGTCCAACTTATCGAAGAACATAAAGAACAAGTGGCTCAGGTTGCGGAGCTGTTACTTGAAAAGGAAGTTCTTCACCAAGATGATTTGGTTAGAGTTTTGGGCGAACGACCTTTTAAATCAAGTGAGGTCACGAACTATGACCGATTTAAAGAAGGGTTTAAAGAGGAAGAGAAGGTTACAGAAATCCCACTCAGTGGTAACGAGGATGATGGTACACCCATACCAGTTGCTGCAGCTTAATTTTTCAGACTCCGGAGGTTTATGTACATTTGTTTCCATTGTACCTGAATTTTTGTATAATCGCAATTTATGATCATAGTTTCACTCTAAATTGGAACTTATAAAAGAGATTGTTTCTCTCAGCTGCACACCTCATATCCTTATTTTTTCTTTCTCATACACCTTGGTTCCTGTTTCTGTCCAAGCAAAGAATTGGTACCTGCTGTGTTACTACCAATAAATCAAGTTGCCAAGTCTCCATTACCTAAATAAATCAAAGTGAAACCTACCATTTCCTTTTTCTAGAATACGATTATTAATATCAACCCAAGCTTTTTTAGGACACAAAAGAAAGCCTAGTCTTGAATTGGATTGACTTTCAACTAATTTTTTGTGGAAATTATTTGGACCATCAAACATGGTTGGTATAATTTCCAAATTAGACAACCAATAAAACCTTGCTTTTCAATAATATTGTCTGAAGAACAATATTTTTGTATAGTCATGGTAAAGGCTCAAATATTTTTCTTTTTAATTCGCATGTAACCATTGATTTGTTGTATCAACCCAATTAGGTGTAATAAACCAAGAAGACGAGTTGAAACTTGAAACTTGAAACTGTTCATATTTTAATAATTTATAAGGAGAACGAGTAGGTAATTCGTTTGGTCCTTCAAACAAAAATTGCAAAACGTGTGTATCTGAAAAGGAAACTTATTTTAGCGTATATATGTAATTAAAAATGTACATCATGGCCACAGAAGAAAAAGTTAAATAGGAAAAGAATCATGTGAGATTAAATGGTATATTTTTTGTCTATGCTCTCATGAATTATAGTCCAACATCCCACTTATTCATGTCTATTAGAGATTAAATTAAAATTGAAAATAAATTTTAAAATTTTTTTATTTTTATATGCAAAATATTAAATTTTAATATGTTGTTATTATTATTTTTAGAACAATAATTTTATATTTTTTAATTTTTAAATAATTATTTAATCGATTTAATTTTATAAATTAAAATATTTAATGAGTTAAAATAAAAGTTGAGGGTGACACAATATCAGCGCAGGAATGAATCTATGTATTCAGCTATGCAAAAAAAGAAAATCGACTGAAGAAAGACTTAGTTTTCCCCTTCGCCGTTCATGATTCTCCTTCAGAAGGTTCTTTCTCTTCCAATTTCTTTCTTCTTTTTTTTTTGGGTTCCTCGTGCTGTTGTTCGGTAATAATAAAATTAATTGAAAAAAAAGTCAAAAAGAAGTAGCCAATTGTTAATTCATGGCTGATAATATATTGTTTTTTCTGTTGACTAATGGAAAATGAGGAGCTTTCCTCTGCTTTTTCTCTTCTCTATATATTCCGCTTTGCTCTTAACTGAAAACCCACATCTCATCTCTCTGCATTCTTCTTCATCTTCAACCTCCTTAATTAACTTTAACAGCTACATCTCTGCCTCTAATTTTTTTCTTCCTTGTAAAGATTTTTTTTATTAAAATGGCATTTGAAGATCACTCAATTGAGCAAAAATATGATACTCTTCTCTTTGGTAAGCTCAAAGCTTCTCCATTTGATTTTTTGCAAATTTTTCTTTTCAAATTAAAACTAATAAATGGATTTCTTTTATTTTCTTTTTTCAGATGTGGATGATACCCTTTATCCCTTGAGTACTGGTTTCTCAAAGGAATGCACAAAAAATATTCAAGGTATTTATTTATTTTATTATTATTATTTTTAATTCTATTTTCATCCATAATTTTTCTCTGCTTTTTCTTTTATAGAGTACATGGTTCAGAATCTTGGTATTGAAGAGAACAAAGCCCATCAATTGAATCAAGAATTGTACAGGAGCTATGGAACATCAATGGCAGGTCTCAAGGTACTCTATATGTATATTAATTGTTCTTTTAATATAAAAATAAAACCATTTTTAGAACCATTACTTGTTCAATTAAAACTAATTAATTATGTTTAATTCTCAATTTTTCAGGCCATTGGTTATGACTTTGACAATGATGACTATCACAGGTATGCTAAATATCTTCTCTGTGCTGTCTATATATATGAGAAATAAAATAATTATCTCACAGAGTTTTGAAATATAATTATCAGTTATGTTCATGGGAGATTACCATATGATAATCTGAAGCCTGATCATGTTTTAAGGAGTCTTTTGCTCAGCTTGCCTCTTAGAAAAATTGTAAGTTCTTTTGTAGACAGTGAATGAGCCAAATTGAATCGAATTCATATTCGAGTCTGAATCGAGCTCGATTTATAATAAAAATGGTTTAAATAATTGTACTCATCTACGTAAATCATGATTCGATTTACAATAATTTGGCTTCAAATTGAATTTTATTTGATTTTATTGTTTTTCAGATATTCTCAAATGCTGATAAAATCCATGTGGCTAGGACTCTGAGAAAGCTTGGATTGGAGGATTGCTTTGAGATGATTATATGCTTTGAGACTCTTAATCCCACTGATAAAACCAACACCAATGCCAATAATTACGAAAATGACCTTAAAATTGGAGATCATTCTTGTAATTTTTATTTTGGTTCAGTACTTCCCAAAACTCCAATTATATGCAAACCATTTGAAGAAGCATTTGAGCATGCTTTTCAGTTGGCTAACATTAATCCTCAAAGAACAGTGAGTAAAAATTCTCTAATCATTAATTGATTTTGTAATTAATAATAATATGCTTAAAACTGTCAACTATATATTTTCTCAGGTGTTCTTTGATGATAGTATCAGAAATATTCAGACAGGGAAGCAAATGGGACTAACAACTGTTTTGGTAAATTCAATAATACTCCATTTGATTTGATTTTTTTGAATCTCAACATTTCCATCAACAATAATTAGTTGAGTCGAAACTTTGTTGAGCTCAAAATCTGCTGATTCGAATTTTAAAACCTATGTTCCAATTAAATTTATTGTTAAAAAAGAATACCTTTTTTCAATTCAAGCTGAAACAAATTTGATTTTGAGTTCGACTGGTTAATTTTATCGAACTGAATTTTAAACAACTTACGAGCAGTCTGGCTCATTTACAGCTCTACTATCAGCGAATCGATTGAATTGCAACAAATAAAAAAACTTATATCTTATATATTTTGTAATTATTCGATATACATAATTGTAATTAAAAAATTATACTTATATTAGCTAATTTGACAAAAAAAATTGGATATTTAGGCGGGAAAATCCAATAGAGTTTCTGGGGCTGATTACGTGCTTGAGAGCATCCACAATATTAAAGAAGCATTGCCAGAACTATGGGAAGCAACTGAGAATTCGAAATCTACAGAGTATGGAACTGGAAAAGTTGCAATTGAGACATCTGTGACAGCTTAGCTTAATTGGTATTTGTCTATTTGGGATTTTGTAGTTAGGGATATTTTTATCCCATCATTATGATCATCAATAAAGTTTTTCCTTTTTCTTTTTCTTTTTAATCGATGGATTTAACTTGTGAAAATATTAATTATGCACTAATCACCTATGATTCTTATATAAATTTATTTTTGGATTGAGATGGTATTTTAGATAATTAGAGTTTATTTGGATTTTGAAATTTGAATTTATTTTTTTCGAAAAACATTTTTAAGAAGTATAGAACTAAATGAATGAAATTGGTCTAAATAGAAATAACTTATAATTTTTTAAACAAGAGGTCAGGTATTTAATTCCCTTTAATTTAAAAAATCTTGCTGAAATGTTTTCCCTTTGGCTATGTTCGTTGGATATAATGTAATGAAATGTAAATATGTAATGCATTCAAAAAAAATTAAAAGAAGGTAAGTAAAAAAAAATACAAGCTAGAGATGATTATTCGATTAATTTGATCAATTTAAGTAAAATTTTTAATTGAAATAAATTAATCAATTTTTTTACTTAACCAAATTTTACAGAATTAATTTTTTAACCAAATTTAATCAAATCATTTTGACTAAATTAATTTTGATTTTTAACTAAACCAAAGTTAAAGAAAATAAAAACTTAATGAACCGACTTTAACCGAAATAAAAATTAAATGAAGTTATTATTTATTACTTAATCAAATAAAGACTAGAATATTTTTAATTTTATTATCTGCTTGACCAAAACGTGTAGTTTTTAGAGTCGATCAATTTGATTAATTCGGTTAAATTAATTTTTAACTGATCACTGAAATTTTAATTTTCTTTAATCAAGCTTCTAACCGAACATTTATTCACTGAACCAAATTAGTTGAATTAACCAAATTGATCAAACCGAATACTCACCCCTAATGTAATATAACAAAATAAAATTTAATTAAGTCATTAGAAATTAACTTTTTTTTTCATATATTTTCATTGAATAAATTAAATTACAATATAAAATTATGGATATATCGATCTTTATAATGATTTTTCATTCTATTCTTCCCATTTCTATAATAAAATAAAATTTTTATTTTTTATTGCATATTAAACACCAAAATATAATTTTTATTATGTGATAATAGTAGTAGATTGATTGAGGTGGTGGTGGCAACAATGCAAAGTGATGGTTGTGGTGGTGGTGATGATAGTAGAGCGTTGGTGGTAATGATAGTGGTTGAGGTGGTGATAATGGTGGTTGAGGTGGTAGTGGTGGTTGAGGTAGAGGCAGTGGAGCAGTGGTGATGGTGGTGGTAGGTGAGGTGGTGCTAGAGCAGTGGTGGTAAGTGAGGTGGTGCTGGAGCAATGGTGGTGGTTGAGGTGGAGGAGCGATGGTGGTGGTGGAGTGGTGAGATTAGTGGTTGAGGTGGTGGTGGTAGTTGAGATGGAGGCAGTGGAGCAATGGTGATGGTGGTGGAGAGACGGTGAGGTGGTGGAGCGACGGTGAGGTGGTGGTGAGAGTAGTAGTTGCTGAGGTGAAGGAGCAATGGTGGTTGAGGTGATGGAGCAATAGTGATAGTGGTGGTGGTTGAAGTGGCGATGAGGGTGGAGCGGTCATGGTGTGGTTGTGGTGGCACAATAATAGTGGGGGTGGTGGGGGTGGTGATGGTCGTTGAGGTGGTGAAGCGATGGTGGTGGTGATGGTTATTGAGGTGTTGGAGCAATGGTCGTGATGGGAGTGGTTGAGCTGTGTTGGTGGAGCGATACTAGTGGTGCTAGTGAAAGCAGTGGTAGTTGTGGCGCAGTGGTCGTAGTGGGAGTGGTGGAGCGGTGATGGTAATCATGACGGTGGTAGTGGTGGTGGAGCGGTAGTAATGGTGATAGTTGAGGTGGTGTGAGGGTGGTGGTAATTGTAACGCAGTGGTGGTAGGCATGACCACGGATCGATTCCAAGCCGAAACCAAACCGAAATTGAACCGGTCAAAATCGAAATCGAACTGTGGTCAACAGTTCAAGGTTTCAAACCGTAATCGAAATCAGCGGTTTAAAATTCAATTGCGGTTTTTTATATTTAGGGTTTGAAACCGGCAGTTCCGATTTAAAATCGTTAATATATATATATATATATATTATACTTCACACATGATTTTTAATTATGAAAATTAATTTTATTTTTCATCATCAAATGCAGCAACTTTACCATCATCTTAAAATTTATTAGTATAAATATAACTTGTAAATTATAAGTTGAAAAAGAGAAAAAATTTGCTCCTCATTTAAATATCTTTATTTTATATCTTTTACCCTTTATAATATATGTTTTTACATATAAATTATATAATATTTATTTAAGATTTATTTTTACTCTTAAATAAATTAAAAAGACATTTTTCTCTTTTGCAACGGTCAAAAAACGACAATTTGAAGGGTATTTTTTGGAATAAAAAAATTTATACTTGTAATTTTTTAATAAATTTTAAAACTATTAATCTACTCTTTTAGTCCTTTTTATAATTCAATACTATTATTTGCTTTTAATTTTCTTATTTAGCTAAAAAAACTTAAAAAGTTAAAAAAAAATTATAATTTGGGGTTTTAAAACCATCTAAAAGTGGTTCAGTTTCGGTTTCATTTTTTTGAAACCGAAATTGGCGATTTTAAAACAGAAATCAGTGATTTTAAAACTGAAATCAGCGATTTTAAAACCGCAGTCATACCTAAGTGATGATAGTGGAGTAGTGGTGGTGGTGGTGAAGGAGATGCTGGTAAGGGTGGTGGAGTAGTGGTTAAGCAATTTGTGTGGTGGAGCGGCGATTTGGGTGATGTGTTAGTGTTAAATAGCCTTAAATGGTAAATTTTTATTTAGATAACTTGATGTAATTGGTATTACATGTAATTAATGTAATGAATAATACATTTATTTTTTAATGTAATGAATATTACATTAAATTAAGTAATGAAGATTACACATGTAATCTCAATTATATTACATTGTCTAGGAAAAATCTAACTAAATAATGTAATCAGTCATATAATGTAATCTTCATTTCATTATATAATTGATTACAACATACCAAATATAACTTTAAAGACATGATATGATATGAATTAAGTGTAATCCGGTAAAATAGCCTTTCACTTCCTTTCTCCATTTTTATTAACTAAATTAAACGTCCTGAGGTTTCGTTCCGCCCTACAAAATAAGGGATAAAAAATAATGTTTTTTAAAAATTATTTACAAATATAATATCTATTCTATTGGAGGGAGAATGTTATATTAAAATTACTAATTGAATTTATAATGATTTCAATGCAATACAAAAAGTAACTCGTTCTAATTGCAATCACCAAAAAGTAATTTTTTATTTTCGCATTGAAACCATTAAATGAAGTGGTGGTTTCATTAAAAAAAATATAAATTATCAAATGGCTGAAGACAAATTGATTCATTTAGTGGTTTTAATACAAATATGGATCTGACTATTAGTGAGCAAAAAGTATAAAATATAATAGTTTTTTTTGTTAAGAATACATAAAGTTAATTAATGGTTTTTAATAAAAAAAATATTTATTTATTCAAAATATTTTTCAACAAAATACTCGCATTGAACAACAAAATTTTAAGCAAACCTAGAAGGAAAGTAAATGAATCAAAACATATGATATATAAAACAAAACATATATACAAAAATGAACATACGAAACATAGGCCTAAGGCATAAATTTGCCCTTGAACTATGGTCAATTCTCCTGGTGGCCTCCTGAGTTTTGCGGAGGTTCCATTGTGACCCTGTATTAACAAATCATTCAATAACTATGCCCCTCACCATGTAGGATATGAAGAGCGTGCATCCAAACGCGTTTGGGCGAGTGAAGATTAATTTTCTCATTTAGATGAGTGTCCAACGTGGCATGATCAATGGTCATGATTGTCGAACAACTTAAGAAGCTTTGATGTTCTTGATCAATTTCTCTCTCCAAGCGCATCTCAAAAACCATGCTCATCCCCTCCCTCTTTCAACTGATTTTATTTCTGCAACTAGAAGCGATTTGAAAATAGAAACATTTGCAAAGAAATTAAAAACTTGGGTTGCATAAATTTCTTGGCTTCTAAAATATTTCCAAGCTAAAAACAATCATGAAAAGTCAGTATAAATAATAAACATCAAAATTAAACTTACACTTTAAACTAGCTATCAAAAATTGAGCTTCACTATTCGTTCTTTAAACAAAATACTAGTAAAAAAAAAAAGTTGTCAAGCTTACAATTATAATCCCTCATTTGATTTAATCACTTGTGTTTGCAGTTAATCCAACTAAATTGAGCGAGACCCATCTCTTTGAAAGGTGGTCCAATTGAAGAATGCAAAAGTTTGGATGAAAGGGGATGAACAGAAAACATATCTCGTTTCTCAATGATGTTGTAGGCGATGGAAGGGGGAGATTGAGTTGGAGATTTAGAAGAAATTAGGTTTGGATTTTTGCGGTAGTGATCTTTGATAAGGAGTGAAATTTATTGATTACAAAACTTTCTTAAGGAGATAGAACACTTTTTTCTTCATCAAGAGGAGAAGAAGATAGTGAAGATAAAAAAGATTTGATAAAGTGCTGAGAGAAAGGGACTGTGATGGGAAAGGGATTGTGATGCTAATCGCAAACTTAGTTTCATGGCTGCCAAAGAACGTTGTGTTGTTTTCCTCTCTCTCTTCCTACGTGGATTAATATTCATCACATGTGTTACTGTTAGATCCACGTCAATGCGCGTGTAACACACTCATTTTTACATTTTCGTAAAGGGTATAGTTACTGAAGGATTTGTTAGTGTAGGGTCACGATGGAACCCTCGCAAAGTTCAGGGAGCCACCAAGAGAATCGACTATAGTTTAAGGGCAAATTAATGCATTAGGTCACGAAACTTATGAACATAGAAAGCTAGATGTAATTGCAATTGTTGTTACGATGAAACACAATCAAATGGCAAAAAAACAATACAAGACAATAAAACGATAAGGGAATAATAAAAGACAATGAAATGGTAAGAATTGATATAATATATTTTCACCACTCGAGGTGGTGGTCCGGTAGTTAACGCCTCTATGAGGGCATCCCGTTACGCATGATGGCTAAATATTGCTTTTGTTGTCGAGGAGTTAGGTCCACTTAAAGTGGGTTTCTTCAAGCGGGTTCTTGCGTCCATGGACTTCGGACTGCAACATCATGATCTTGCAGAAAAAGGGAAGGATACTCTCATTAGTGCTCAGATGACCAGTGCACCTTATGGGGTGTCTTAAATCGGAATGTCAATACCTAAATTGATGGTCCAAGTCGGAGGGGGTAGTTACTAATACATCTAGTAACCTCTTTTTTTCTTTTAAAAAAGATATAATATAATAAGTCGAACATTTTTAATTAATTAAATTGAAAAAAGTATAAAATAATTTAATAATTTGAAGAATTGATTAACCTAACTGAAGAAGGAACAAATTTAGATGGATGAACAATTAAATCAAATTAAATTAAATCAAATTAAATGGAAATAAAGTAAAGTCATAAATCTTATATTTCCAAATCAATCATTTGGCTGAAAAGTCAAATCAAACTTATTGAAAGGAGGTTGATTTTGTTTGAACTGAAATTCCATCTAAATCAAATATTTATTTAATTATTTCAGTCTATTTGATTTTCAAAGCATAAAATTAGACTGAAATGGAAATTTATATTTTCAAATAGCCAAATTGAATTAAATATTTTAAAAAAATAAGATCAAACCAAACTGAATAAACCTGTCTGTTAACTACCAATTTGATCGATGACAAAAGTTAAATTTTCATGACTTTAATAAGACACGCCAACGCATTACCTTTGATGGAGACGTGTCCAAATTTGATAAGTAAGTCAACGGTTCTTACATTTCCGTATCTTCTAGATTTTCTCATCCAATAAAATTGAACTTAATTAATTTTTATTTTCAATTTTCAATTATTATAGTTATTCTTCCCTTCAAAACCTCCTCACCCTCCAGCATTCATGGTTTCTCTCTATTTAAAGACAGACCCCAACACGCTTCATCTTTCCCTTCTCTCGCATTTCCTCTCTCCTTTAAGGTTTAACCTATTGTCATTTTCCTTTCTCTTCGTCATTTTGCGGTTCTGCGATTTTATCTGGTAATGTGCTATTCTTCTTATCATTTTTTTTTTCAATTTCTTTATCCTTTTTTCCCCGTTTTGGTGGGTCTCATTTTCTCGGTTGCTTTTGGTACTTTTTTTGTTGTAATATTACTCGAGTGTGGCATTTTTTCTCCATATTATAGGTTTGATCTGGGATTTTGCGTTGCTTTTTACTTACATTTTAATTTGATGTCAATTCTTTCGAACGTTTCGCTCAATTTGTCACTTTGGTTAATTTCCACTTTTTGGGTAGTGCAGAGATTAAAGTAAAATGGAGTACGAAGGAGAGAAACCAATGACTCTGGAGAAGTATGAGTGTCTCCTTTTTGGTAAGAACGTAATATGCTTTTAAAATCTGTTTTTATGTTATTGTTGTTTGGAAGCTATTCGGTTATATATGTTGTTAGAGTTCAATGTGACAATGGATTAATGGGTATGTCCTATAATTTCATTTTCAGATTTGGATGACACCCTTTATCCTTTGAGTTCTGGTTTGTCTCAGCATGTGACGAAGAATATTGAAGGTAATTGAATTTAATAACTGCTTGAGCTTCCACTTGGATAGATGAGAATGAGAACTTAAAATGAATGGTTATCTGAATTTGATATTTATAATGTTGGAAGTCTGTGATTTTGCACTCATTATACGAATTCAAATCCACTTTATTTCAAAGTGCAGAACAATGGAAATGTAATTTTGAATTTGTTGGATGGTGCAATTCATTTTGGAATTTCTTTGTTTTGATCTTTTAGAGTATATGGTTCAAAAGCTAGGCATTGATGAAAGTAAAGTCTCAGAATTGTGTGTTTCCTTGTACAAGTATTACGGGACAACATTGGCTGGTCTGAGGGTATGGTTGAAGAAACTTATTTTTTGGCTTTTCTTCTGGGTATTTTACTTAATTTTGGAGTGTTCGATTAAAAAAGAATAAATAAATTTGTTCTGTCTATTTTCTTGTCTGCAGGCTATAGGGTATTGGTTCGATTATGATGACTTCCATAGGTAAATAAATCGTTGTTTTTTATGCCTATTTGTTTCTTTTTTTGACTTTGTGAAATATATTTGGACTAATCTTCTGTCAATTTATACAGTTTTGTTCATGGAAGATTACCTTATGAGATCCTAAAGCCTGACCCTGTTCTTAGAAATCTTTTACACAGCATACCTGCGCGCAAAGTTGTAAGTTCCGATTTCTTTCTGGATGTGTATTAACTCTTCTTTTTGTTTTCTAAGTCTGTTTATGGTATGTACTAATTCAATCTCTTTGTATAGATATTCACTAATGGGGACAAAACTCATGCTGGTAGAGTCCTTAGTAGACTTGGATTGGAAGATTGTTTTGAAGGGACCATATGCTTTGAGACTTTAAATAATGCAAATAAAGGCAATGATCCAGTTGAGGAAGAGAATGGAGTTTTTGACATTAATGAATATAGTGCTGCTCCTAATACTGGTATTGAGCTTCCAAGTTCGCCAGTTATCTGCAAACCATTTGATGAAGCATTTGAGCAGGCCTTCAAGATTGCGAGCATCAACCCTCATAGAACGGTGAGATAATTATATTTTGTTAATACAGGGAATGGTGTTAGGTTCAAATTTGTGCTGCATCCGCGCAGAAATGCTAGATAACTTGAACCTATGAATGTGGCATATCACTTTTTTTTGTGAAGGGTCTCCATTTTACCAGAACCATTCCAAGTATAACCCCTTGGGTATATAGTCTATTATATATCTTTCATTGGCATTGTTGTTCCTCGTTTTCCAGTTATTCTTCGATGATAGCCTCCGAAACATACAGACTGGGAGCCGATTGGGTCTCACCACTGTTTGGGTGAGCTAATTGATATCAAATTCTGTTTTTCCATCAGTTCTTTTTAATGTATTCTCAGAATTTTGCATTTACAAACAACTTTAACTTGGTGTGGGTACAACAGGTAGGCGCTTCTCATCGAACTGAAGGCGTAGACTATGCACTAGAGAGCATCCACAATATGAAGGAAGCACTACCAGAGCTCTGGGAAGCCAATGAGAAGTCTGAAGGTGCCAAATATTCAGGAAAGGTTGCAATTGAGACCCCAGTGGAAGCATAGTATATAACTGGGTGACCATATTTACCTATCCATCTATTTATCATTAACTTTAAACGTAAAAGGTCAGATTACGGAGTATCATCTTTAACTATTTGTTCTTAAAAGAAAAGGTCTTTAACTTTGTAATAGCTTTCGGCTTTTTCCGTCTCTCTTTAATTCTTGTACTAGGACTGTAGCAGGGTGGTTGGTCTTCCTGCTTTGTTTTATTTTCGAAAATATTAATATACTGAATCTTTGATTGTCCACTGAAGAGAATATATAACTTTAGCAATGAAAAGGAGTTTGCATCATCATCAGTGTTAATTCTGCTTGTTAATTTGAAATGTCATGGGGAGAAACATTATTTAATAAAGGATAATTGACAGCTTGAGGAATATACTGAACTGAAGAACAATATTGCTATTTAATCTTCTCTAAAATATATCCATTTTCGATTGATAAGAACAATCATATGGCAATAAAAAGATTGAAGACTGACCATGAATTGCTAAACTCGATCTTCAAGTTCAAAAATGGCGTAGAAATTCAATCAATTTCAACCTTTCAAAGAATACTTTTTCCCTGTGAATGCTTGAAACTTTTGTTCGTCCACCTTCTGAGCTGCTTCCTGGTTGCTCTTCTTCAAAGGCATCTAAGAATTAAAAAAGAAAAGAAAAGAAAAATCGATTCTGATTAATTTGGGAGAAAAGAAAAAAGAAACTCTATTTTTGGGGTGTCTGTATACTACCACAAAGGAAGCTAGAAGCACCTTTGGTGTTTCATTTTGGGGTTGATTTACATTTGAACTGAAGACAAGTTTTCCGGAGTGTGAACAAGATGCAGAGTTTGATGATGTTTTGGACGCACTAGTATCTTTCGAAGCCTCTGATTTGTGTTGTTTCAGTACCGGATTGGTAGCTGGTGCAGCTGATTCTGTTGGTAGTTTGCCATCCAAGCGTCTTGCTACACCAGTAAATGGACTGAACTTTGGTATCTTTTTGGCTGGTTCTTCCTCGACTGAAAAATGAAGAGGGACAACAATTTCTTTGAAGGGCTCACTAGTTACAAGATTTTCAATAATAGATAATATTCAGAAATTTGACAAACTTTTAATAGAAAACTAAAAATATAACCTTCAGGTGGTGTCTTATTCGACTTGGGAGATGCTGCGGGCTTTTCAGGTTCTTTATAGTCAAGAGGCGGAGCGAAATCCACCTCACAGTCTGTTTCAATAATACTGACTGCAGAGGAAGGTTTTGTTTCGACTATGTCAATGTAATACTTCTTATTGTTATAAGCAACCATTATTGTATCACCAGTTGTTAAACAAGTGTAGTTCCTCAATGAAGTCTCTAAGCTGCAAACAAGCATCAAACAAGGTTAAATAAAAGTAAAAATAGTTCTCAATTTCTGTACTTCTTCTATCATAAAGAAAAAAAAGACAAGAATGATAGACCAACATTGCTTTGGGGTTGGAGATATCCAAGAAATCCTTAGTGTGTGGCTGCAGCCTTACATAAGTTCCCTTTACCAAGCTGGCATTTTTAAGTTGGACAATGTCTCCCTCTTGGAGGAGCATGTTTTCCATCATCTGAAAGCATAGAGACGATAAGCAGATGAGTAGCAAGTAAAATAACCAGTAACATAACAACAGAATTCAGGAGCATACCCAATAGGGCAAGAATATTAGGCCCTCATCAGCAATGAATTCTAGAACCCCACAATGTGTAACTCGCTCAACAGAAGGATTTCGGAGTTCAAATAGCATTGGGTAGTCAATGTTCAAAGAAGCTGGAGAGCAAACACTTAAATTACAATTGGCACAACGAAAAGAAAATCCACCTTAGAAGACATGAAAATGAAGGGAAGAGAAAACATTTGGAATTATTTGCTTACCAAGTTGGTCAAGAGCTGAGGGAGGCATAATAACTGCAAGCAACAAGAATTAATTAATGACAAACCTTTAAACACTAAGTAATTATATACATATATATATATCAAGAAAGAAAGAAGGAAAAAAAAAAATAAAAGGTGGATAATATTAAAGAACTTAAATGAGAAGATCAAACTTACTTTTATCTCCTTTCTCGAGGTGTGCCTGCAAATATTCAAATGAGTTGGAATAGTTAGGAGCTGAATCTCTAATGAATACTCAATAAGCTAAACCACGAGGATTAAATGAAAAACATGTTGAACTACATAACAATTTAGCGGATCAAAAGATGTCTTATTCAATTGGAGATATGCCACGGAAAACAATAGTTACCAAACAAGCAGGAATTGCAAAAAATTCAGTATGAGAAATTTAAAACCACTAGTGCCAACACTTTCTGCAGTTAATACCTTATCAATGAAAGAGACAGGGTAGCAGCGATAGCTATGCTCAAACATGGAACTACGGCGCATTAGGTGATCCTGCAATTGCAAAAACAGATCATCAAAATGAAAGCATGCAATCTGATAACAGCAATTTCACTGAAAACGGACAGTAAGACTTTAACAACAAAAGATCAAAAAATCTAAAACAATGTTTAAGCTTTTCTTTTCCTCATAATTCCAAAACTTGAATACAATGAAAAGAAGATCCATAGCTTAAAAGCCATAGCGCATTAACCATTTTAATTTAAATTCATAGTTTCATTATAAATAAAACCCATGCCCATAAAAAATTATGAAAACCCCTCATCAGTAGATCACGTGCATTAAGTTGATAATCAGTGGAGTACAAACTGCGAACCAAATACACATGGTAACAGATAAGTAATATACCATAGCTTATCCAGTTAAACAGCTTCCACCCACAATAAGTCTGCTGACAAACTGTCAAATGAAAACGAAAACAGAGAAATTAATGGGAAAAGAAAAACCCAATTCTCATAATAATCAATCCAACCCGATGGATAAAAAAAAAGACGAAGAATTCAGAGCAAAAGAGAACTACTTATCCAAACCCATCAACAAATTGAAGGAAAAAATAATAAAGATAAAAAAGATAAGCCTAAAGATCAATGAAGAAACGAATGAAGATTGAATCAAAACCTACGGGCTCTCACAGTGATCGGTGAAACGGTGAAAAAAGGAGAAGAGTGGAAGTTGATGTGGGTGAGTGATTCAAAGAGAGTGCGGGTTGCTTGATTTTATATGTTAGGAGATGCTCTACCATATCATATATGTAAATGAGATAAGTAATTATAATTTATATATCAACTATAAATTAAATCCTGGTGGAAACTGGATCAAGAATACTATTTGGCGGTCGCCAGCCGATTGACTTATTTGATTTGCTATCTCCCTTTTACAAGAATTGTAATATTTGGAAAATCTTACGTCTTTAAAAAAATTATTAAATTTATTTAAATTATAATAAATTATTAAATAAATAGATTATTTTATTTTTAATTTAATATTAATTTTTTAAAAAAATTATTAAATTAAAATAATAATTATTGGTCACATATAAAAAATAAATATGAAAAAAATATTTATTATTCATTGAAATCACAAATGTGACAAATATTTTGAAACAAATTATTTTCTAGATACGACAAGTATTCTGAAACAAAAATAGTAATATTTTTTTTAATTCATTAGAGGTATTTATGACCGAAATAACAGTGCACGCTACACAATAAAGTAGTTCTCTTTAGTTTATCAAATTGGTGAAAACAACTATACTCGAAATGATTTAAACTCGAAATCTCTCACTCCTTATATAAGTGAAAAAATCAATCAGACCACCACCATATAAATGAGAAGATAAATCAAACCAACACCTAATTAATCATTTAATATTTTTTTTATTTGCTAAAATCTCAAAGTTGTTAATTTTAAAATTTCAAATATTAGTTTTAATCTATTTTTCACTTATATTTTTATATTATAACATATTAAGATCCTTCCAACAATTTAAGTATTAATCCTTGCACGTATTGATTTCAATAGTCTATTAGTATTAAAATCTTAAATTTCATTAAAAAACATGTATTATTCAATTATTTAGTTCAACAAATAATTTTATTTAATTTTATAAATCTAATGGCATTTTTAATTAATACATTTATATTTAGAAAAAATACATCTATCTTTTATGTATTATCATCGCCTTAATTAATACATTTTGATACAGTTCAGTTTAAATTAAAAAATTAACAGCGTTTCATAATTACTTTATGGATGAGATATGAGACACAGTTATTTTTAAAATTTTTTTACCGAATCATAATCTAATTATTAAAATATTAGTATAGTAAAATATATATAATTTGACAATAAAATTACTAAGGACCACTAATTCGGTTTAAGGTTTTATCAAAATTAAGACTGTTCGTCTTTCTCTATACGTGCTTTTAATGGTAATTGCCTATTTCTATAGTTATGTTTAGTGAAAATAAAATCCGAGAGCTTTCTCTATATATCCAGTCTGCGTTGCGAACTGATCCACAACTGGCATGTAAATTATTAAGTATTTTTTTCATAATTAATAACCTACAAATAATTCTGTATCTTTTTTTTCTTCTTATATTAATAAGAGGTTTTAATATTAGGAACCGAATCCGAGTTGGAACAATAAACGGTAACAATGGGCTGGGTCGGACCCTTCTAAAGTCTACACATTGCTTCAAATTGAACCCGAACACTATACAAATTCGCTGAAGGCGATTTTTGAAACCCTAAGTCACAAATTTTGTTTCTTCTCCGTATTGACCAAGCTGCTGGTTCTTCTTCAGTTCTTTGGTTTGCTTCAAAATTCCTCTGAAAATATGGCAAAGCGTGAGATTTCTAGTACTTTGAAGAATTTGAAGGTAATAAAACTGTCAAACATTGAAATTTCACGCTTTTAAACCTTCTTGCTGATTCTTGTTAGTTTCTATTACTAGCCTTGTGTTTCTTTGATGTGACAGCTTAGGTTTTGAACTAGGTTTTGCTTTGATTTATCTGGGTTCGCATTACTTTGATGAAATTTTACTTGTTTTTTTCTGAAACATGCACAATTAATTTTGTGAATTATACAAATACTGATTTGGGAACCTGTTTATGTTTTAATTTCCTATACATAGTTTATGCAAAGGGCAGCTCAGAGAGAGGAAAAAACTAAAAAACAAGAAGAGGAGAAACCTGATGGGAATTTCTTTTCCCCTGGTGTCATTAGGAAGTGGTAAAGTTTTATGTATTAGTTTTGCTTCTTGAGGTTCTAAGTTGATTTCAGTTTTATTTGATATAATTCTGCCTTGGTTTGCGCTTTGACTGAATTATTGTCATCCTATGATTTGGGCAGTGCATGATTCTGTATTTCGGTTTCTTTGTGAATCAGTACACCTCTTGTGCTCGTAAATTTAATAAATAAATTACAAAGTAAAATTAAAGAAGCATTTGAACAAATTGCTGCATATTTTATCTGAAGCATTTTGTTCCCCGTCCTTGTTTCACTCTTGGTGAAAGACACGTGGTCTTGGCACAAACCTAAGCTGTTAAAGTTTGCATAACTGATTTCTGCACAAATGCTTCCTTCTTCTTTTTCCTGGTTGGACTGGAAGCCCTTAGTATCTTGATCAAAATGCTTCCTCAACCAAAATACTCTATTGAGAGTTTTAGACTATTTGGCTTGGTTTTGAGTGTCGGCTATTATGTGGACAACAACAAAATCACGAGACAGTGAATCATTGTGATCTCGATACACTGATAATGAACCAAACTATCTAATCAAAGTGACAATTCTACCAACCATGACTATTAAACTTGGACCACGACACATTTGACATGCTTACACTGCCATTGTTACCACAATTTGAAGCATTGCTAATTGGGGGTTGGTCAATTGAGCTTTTAGGTGTGGCCATATCTCAGCTAAGGTCCTTGCTGTCATATGCTAGAGATTTGTTTTCCATTAATTGAAGGGCCCTTATGTGTGATTGTGGTCCTTAATAATGTCTTTGATAACTAAAACTTAATGTCATAATATCATTATTATGTTTTATGGATCACTTAGACTGCTAGTCTTATGTGCATGTAGTGTGGTACTAATGGAAGGGGATCCCCATCCAGGAGCAGCTATAGGGCGAATGTCATTTCAAAGTTTTAATCCTTCTGTTGATGTGAGTATAAAGGCCCTGTGACCTGAACATTTTTCTCTCATGAATAATAGTCTGTTCTGGCTTATGCTCTCCTCACACCAAATCAATTGTCTTGATAGAAACTAAATGAAGAAGCAGCAGCAAACCTTGCCACTGATGCTGGCAGTCAGAGTGGAAGAACCTCTTTTAGGTGGGTTTTTTTTATTTAAACTCTGTCTCTCTTGTAGTTGTCTATATAGAGCAAAAACTCTCACTTCAAAGTAGATTTATTACATCTGTGATTTGAATATGGATTCTCAGGTATGTCTTCATAATATGTGTTTCTGCAATCAACAAAAAATTTGGCCATGGAGGGAATGGATAAATAAGACGTTTGTGCATATCTCATTACATTTGGTTAAGTTGACATTGTCTAGTCAGTTAATTAAATGTTCACAGTCCACTGATCAGTGTTTGTTGTTTTCATTAACTGCTTAATTAGTTAAATCTAATTATTGTTGCCCATGATAATTTGGAACTGCAGTACTAAGAAGTAGATAGATGGATGAGTGAGTGAAAATGTAGACAATCAATTAGACACATGTTAATAGATAATTAAATTGATTGCATGCTTGCACAAGTACACTCATTTTGGAAATAACTTTCTTTCTTCATCCCCCCTCCCCTCCCCAACACCCCCCCTGGAATTTTTGTTGTTGTTGGAGTTCTTCTATCTACACATCATTTTCACCATGGTTGTGCAGAGAAAATGGTTCTTCACTAAATGAAGCAGAGTGCTCAAACCCTGGTAAAGCACAATCTGATGCAGACAATAAAAGAAAACAGCCTGAGGGAGCATCTGAGCCACAAAAGAAGAATAAATCACCAAAAACTGAAGATGGCCAACATTCATCTCCAAATAGCAGCAAAGGCTCCTTCAAGCAACCAAAGCACAAAAAGCTGAACTGGAGTGTGCTGAGACCAAAAAGTCAAAACAATCAAAAGAAAAGAGGGTGAGAATATGCTTTTATAATTGTAGAATTCTTTTTCAATTTAATGTCAAGCCTAAAATATGATGTTGTAGTTGTTGCTCTTTTGAGTTTATTAATCAAAGGAAAAGAAAATCCTGTGACTTCCTCGTTACTAACAATTTTGCAAATGCTAGCAGACTAATGGCTTCCTGTAGTGTAATCTTTTACTGCTTTCATATTGTTGACCCCAACTAGTTGGGATTGAGGCTCAGTTGTTGTAATGGGGATTTTCATCATGTTGATAGCTTTCTTTTAATTTTTCGAATAATTAATCTATTTTTTGTGCTGGTTCATGCGAATTATATTTGAGTTAACAGGTACAATATGAAACTTGAGTCATGAACTATGATCAAGTGTGTGTTTCTATGTAGATGTATATATATGGTAAATAATGTACACCAAATAACTTATGTTACATAAAAAAAGTTGCAATATTGAAAAATATTAAATTTGACTGTTCAAAATTTTTGAACTGTTCTCCACACGTTTCTATTTATCATCACAATCAAAAGATAGAGGTGATAAGTCACAGTGGGGAGCCTGCAACTGGTACATTGACGGATATTGATTGTTGGACTCCATTTTTCTTTATCCAATCAACAAAATGCATCACTTTGATTTATCTACTTTTTTTTTTTTCAATTTTAATTTTTAAATTACCATTGATGCTAATTTATTGAACACTTTTAATTAGCCGGGCATGGATGTATATTTTGAGGATTGAACTTGTGTTTTCATTCGTCTAGAGATTGAGGCTGTTTATCAATTTAATCAATATTTTTTTGTTTTTGTTTGCATTTTTTATTAAAATTTTGTACCAAAAATCAAAAGCAATAACAACATCAATTGAATCCGAACAAATGCATTTGCATCTAGAAAACATTATTTCGAGAGACACAATATTCTAATTAGAAAAGGAATCCTTAAAAGATGGGACCAGCCACCAGCTGATAATTTCTCAACAGAAATAAGGTAGAAAGCATCATTAGAGCAATAGATGCACCCTCCTTTTGTTGTCAACTCACGAGTACCACACCATTTTTCGTTTATGAAAAGCAAAAATCCCATCTTAAAGTGATGATTTGGTCTGGGAAGTGAAACCTTCTGGTACAGTTTCTCAAATAGAGGCAAAAGCAGTTTGATTGTTTTTCTCTTTTTTAAGAAAGTAGTTAATATTGGTAATGTTAGGTATGTCAGGCGCCAATGGGGAAATTCCATTTGTCACATCTTAATTTTGGGAGAGTTGCATTTGGTTGTTCATGCGCTATCGCAGTAAATGCTAGTTCCACCATCAAATTTTGTAATATAAACAAATCAACAGTACTTGGGTTGTGATTTAATGAATGATAGTGCAAAATAGATAACCAAATATTGGGTTAGACAAGAAGATTTTTTTTTTTGTGAACGGTAAGGGATTCAAACCTAGCAATTCCTTTTCTTTTAGAAACTTTCCATATATTATCAAAATGAAAATAAATTATAGAATTTGACCAAATGTAAGATGATTTAAACTGTGTGTTCGACAATAACTTTATAAGTAGTTTTTATTGGAATGCTAAATGTTATTTTTTACAGTGTTAAATGACATAGCGTTTAAACTAACTAAGTCATTTTATAAGATTAATCCTATAACATTTTAACTTTTAGCTTTTTATAAAAAACTATTTAAACTGTTAGATGCTATCAAAATAATTAACAACTGTCAAATCGGTTAATTTTATGGTACAGACTCTTAGAAAAAGAAAGAAAGTTTTTTTTTATCAGCCAAAAGAAATAATTTTATTAGAAATTCAGGGAAAACTTATCAAACTCCAGCAACTAATCCCAAGTAGCAGACTTCCCCAACACACCCAACCTAGTAAGAAAAAGAAAGAAAGTTAAAAGTCCTGAAGAGAATCCACTCTTGGTGCAATACACATCCAAAAATATTACAAGACTAGTGGATTTGCAATAAAGAGAATTCAATCATATACAGGTTTCCAAACAGAAAGTGCATAAATAATTCTACCCTTCCATCCTTGCAACATCCAGTGACTATCTTCGTCAACAACAAAGTTGCTATTGTAATTTGATCTGACTGTACTTATAACTTTTTTCATAATGTTCTTATCTAATGGCAGCTGCCTAAATCCAGCCCTTCCATTCCTAACTTGCCATTGTCTATATGTTTCTGGCCTTTCAACTCTCTCCCCACCTTCACAAGCAATCACATTCATTGCATACCTTCCAAATATCTCTTCCTCAAGCATGCGTCTTTCGGGTTCTTCACGAGGAATTGTAGCATCAAGCAAATCAAACATTGCTGAGAAATGAAACAATGCATCTCGAAAACGAGTAAGAAAGAAAGGTGCATTATAAGTACCACTAACAACTCCATGAATGAAAATATGAGGATTAATCTGCCTCATCAGGTTTAGAACTTTGTCTCTAACACTTTTGACTACCATTGTATCATCGGGAAGATTCTTTAACCGATACAAACAGTTAACAACAATCATTTCTTCTCTATCAATCTTGAAATCTTCATATTGAATACTTTCCCATTTTTGTGCTATGGCATGATATTCAAATGGAACATGAAATCTCTCGCAATATTTTCTTAATCGCCGGCCTGTTTCTTCTACTCTGTCTGCAGGCCTAAAACCTGGTTGAGGGAACTCAATTCCTGTAATACACAATTTTGGGGGTCCGCCGTTTCTTGTTGACAGATGCTCAATAAGGCAAGGCCACTGAAACCCATAAAGAATGCCAAAATCAATAATATGTAGCCTTGTTACTTTCTCTGCTAGTTTCATTATAGTTTGATTTGCATAAAGATGTGACATTGTTTGAAAAGGGCATGTTGAGATATAGGTATGATAAGCTTTTAGCATATCAGCAGCTCCTGTTGTACTATTTACTACTGGTGTATATCCAGGTGTTCCAATGCCGGCTAACCTTGCTTCTAACCCGTTGGTGAAAAAATGTGCTAATCTTTGATTTCCATCACCATACGGAGAAGAGTACTGCCTTATTTGCCTCAGTAGATCTTTTGCAGTTCTTTGATCATCACTAGCTACTGCTTGTGCACACTGAGGTAGGAGAGTCCATAAATCTACTATTTCTTTTTTACTGCTATTTTTCTTTGTCTGACCTTTTCGACCATTAAACCCTTTTGTCTGCTTAAGAGTTTTCATCTTTGTATCACTTCCATTCTGTGTTGAATTACAAACAGATGGAGAATCATTGAGCAACACCTCATCGAATATTTCTGTTTCCTCTGGCTTTTCAAAAGAATACGCAGAGTGCTTGTTGCTTCTCCCTTCAGAATAGCCATTTGCTTCGCGGTCATGATGTTTCCTCTCCCTCAAACCATTCAAAAAGAAACAATCCTTCTCTTCAGATTCTGATAGAATCAAAGAACTAGTACTAATTTGAAATGATTCACTATATAAGTCTGGTACCTGGATAATCTTTTCAAGACAGTTGCCAGGATGATTTAGAGTATCAGAGAATTCAAATTCAGTTTGATCGAACATCCAACTTGATTCAACCAAGTTGATGGAATCAGTTGGAGTGTTTCGATCTGACCAAGGAGGATATTTCTGACCAAGAACGTCATACAAGGATTTTTCTGCAGCTTGCAGGGCTAAACAGTCCTGCAATATACAATTCTTACTGTCTAATTCTTCCACCATAAGTATGTCACTTATATACTTAAGAACAGCATTAGAGAAATCATTGTTATCTGCAGAGTCTCCTTCAGAAGATGAAGCAGATTCACTACTTATAGTGTGTGCATCAAATCTGAATCCAGTCATGGCGACTGGAGTTGCTTCGATTAGAGGATCATCCATAAAGACTAAAAGTTTCGATTTTCAAGAATCTGAAATCCTAATTCCTTTGCAAGATAATAAACTAAAAAAGAACACTGAAACTTGTGGCTTGCTAGTATTTGAAGAAACTCAAAAAAGGAAAGAAAGATAAAACCTTACCTAATTATTCTCCAAAGAAGCTATAACTCTCTCTCTCTCTCTCTCTCTCTCGTCAGAGCAGATTTTGGTGTTTTGCTTCCAAGAAATTGAAAAGAAGAACCTTCTTGTAAAGACTCAGCAGGAAAAGCCAGAGGCCTATTCAAGCTTATTAAGAAGAAGGTACTATCAAGCTTCAACCATACATTTAGGACATTAGTGCTGCTTCTGTTAATTGTAGCCAATAGTAGATGAGAAATTTTGTCAAATGTAGCCAGTAGGAGATGAGAAAAGTTACAATAAAAAAATGCAAAACCATATTATATTTATTGAGAAAATAAAAATTTGAAGAATCAAGTTCATATGGGTAGATGTGATCCACTGGTCACTAAGATGTGTAGATGTGGGTGCTTATGGGGGTGTTTTGGGAACCAAGTTCCCGTCATAATGTCCTAGTCAATTCTTTAAATATGGCGTATTCTTCGCTCTAGCTGCTTCTAATGTCAAGATAGACCAACTCTTTTTTTGTCTTTTTTTTCCTCGCATTTATTTGTTTAAAGGTTAGGAGACAAGAAATATAAAGTTCCGCTTTTCTCCTCTGCTTTTTTCTCTCTCTCACGTGTGGCTACCGCACGTACATCTCACAAACCGAGTAATGGAAATTAAAGATATTAAATATTAAATAAAAAATGAAAGACTTATCTACTCTCCATGTATGGACCCATTTATACAACCAACAATATGTAAATGGATACTGTATAAATTTTCATTATGTGATGTTCAAGTCGTGGATGTTATTGGTTTTATTGTCACCCTTTGCTACTCACATTATAAGTTAATTCCTAAAATCACTACAAATTGTCTCACAAGTTCAAGACAAAGAAGTTAATTTGTATCCTTCTTTTAACTTGCATCATTGTACGTTTGGTAATATTTTAGTACATTGAAACCTTGGGAAGAGTGCTTGTTTTAGCTCACTTACACGGACAAATTTTCCATTTGAGTTTTTGATGGCCTCCTTTTGGAGTTCCAAGCAAACACAAGTCAATTTATTAAATTCAAGAAAAGGCAGATAGCAGAAGATTTGACACTTGCCTTAATGACCGTGTCTCAGTCTGAAATGACCAAGTTTAACTAGAAGCTGTGAAGCTATTCAAGAAATTCTTGGTTTTTGTTTCTACAACATGCCATCTTTCTTTCTGCAAACATCTAAAAGTTTTCATTTTTATTTATTTATTAATTACCCTATTTTCATTGAGCACTGCTAGGATGATGACCAAAAATACAGACATATTTTCATTAAACATCAATATATTTACATGAAAGATCACAAAACTTATAGCAGGAAGTCATAAATCAAAAATCCCAAGTAAAATAGTAGTTGTAGTACAATCATAGTTTTATCCTAGGTCAGGAGAGTTTTCCAAATTGAAAGAGCGTGGATGACTCTTCCTTTCCATCCCTGTAGCATCCACCGGCCATCCTCATCGACAACAAAATCTTTATGATACTCTGATCTCACAGTTGATCTCACCTTCTTCAAAATCTCCTGATCTAATGCAAGCTGCCTGAACCCAGCTCTCATATTTCGAACTTGCCATTGCCTGTATGTCTCTGGCCTTTCAACCCTTTCTGTTCCCTCGCATGCTATCACATTCATAATATCTCTTCCAAATATTCCTCTCTCATACAACGTTCTCTGCTCATCTTCGCGAGGAACAGTAACCTCAAACATGTCAAACAGTGAAGAATAGTGGAAGAGGGCCTCCCTGAATCGAGTGGCAAAGAATGGAGCATTGTAGGTGCCATTAACAACCCCATGAATAAACATGTCTGGTCTGATTTGCCTTATCAACTTTAGGACAGCATCTCTCGCGCTGTTCGCTACAACTGTATCATCAGGGAGATTCCTTAACCGATACAAACAGTTAACAATAGTCATTTCATCTCTGTCAATGTTAAGATCCTCATATTTGATGGTTTCCCATTTCTGTGCTATGCAATTATACTTAAATGGCACATTAAACCTTTCACAATATCTTTGCAATCGTCTGCCTGTCTCCTCAACCCTCTCAGCAGGGCGAAAACCAGGTTGCGGAAGCTCAATTCCTGTAATCCGCAACATTGGAGGTCCACCAGGCCTTTCTGAGAGTCGCTGGATAAGACAAGGCCATTGGAAACCATAAAGAATGCCAAAATCAATAATATGCAGGCTAGTTGCTTTCTCTGCCACTTTCGAAATTGTCTGATTAGCAAAGAAATTTGACATTCTCTTGAATGGAGATGCCTTAACATATACCTGATAAGCCTTTAAGATATCAGAAACTGAAGTCTTATTACTTATAAGCAGTGAATATTTTGGTGTACTAGCCCCAGCCAAGCGTGTTTCGAGGGCTCTGGCAAAGTAATGAGCCAATCTTTGGTTTACATCTCCAAAAGGTGAAGCATGTTGCCCAATTTGCCTAAGTAACTCATATGCAGTTTTTTGGTCACTAATTGCCACAGATTGTGCACATTGAGTTAATAAAGTAGACAAATCCACCACTTCTTCTTTGTTTCCATGTCTCCTTCCTCTTGTCGTTCTACCATTAGGTCCTTTACCCTGCCCTTTCTTGCCTACTCCATTCAGTGACTTCTCATCGAGACAACATCTTTCAGATACAGTATTTCCAACTGGACAAAGCAATACTTTATCAAACATTTCTGACTGTTCAGACTCTGCAAGAGAGAGTGCAGAATGTTTATTGCTCCTTTCTTCTTCCAAATGATCACTATCTTCTCGTTGGTGATTTTTCCTTCCTCGCGAACTATTAGGTGACCAATCCCTTTCCTCTTTGTCTGAGTTACTATTTGGAACCAATACCAAAGAATCACCATTTCCAATTATCCCTTTGTGTATCTCACTTTGGACATCTGGTCCTATAAGGGTACTTGCAGGGGAGTCAATAACAGAACTTTGAATCCCACAAAAATCTAAATCAACTTGATCAAGAATCAAATTTGATTCTTTAACAGAGGTGTTAATGGAATTATAAAAATTTTTAGGGCTGTCAAGATTTTGAGTTAAAGAATGAGGGTATTCTTGACCAAGAACATCATATAAGGATTTCTCGGCAGCTTGCAGGGCCAAACTGTCTTGTAACATACAAGTCTTACCCTCTAAGTCCTCTTCCATAAGCATGTCACTTATGTACTTGAGAACAACATTATTATTTGGATCATTTCCTTCTAAGCTCAAGGATGATGAGGATGAGGATGACGGTGGTGGTGATGAAGAAGAAGATGGCATCAAATCATTAGGAGGTTCGGGACTAAATGAATGAAAAGAGGAATTAGGGTTACTCAAATTAGGATTCAGCTCATATCCATCAAGAAAATTCCTATTTGAAGAGAAAGAATTTGGGAAATGGTCAAATTTGAATCTGTTCATGGAATTAGGTAATTCTTGAAGAAGGGTATCCATGGACAACTACAATTGTCCTTCTGGTTCTGAAGAAATTTGTGGAAATAGAAATTTAGTACAACTTAAAAGATAGGAAACTTATGGCTCAGGTTTACTCTCTATATTTAAAATAAATAAACAAATAAATAAATAAAAGAAACAATTGGGTATTATTTCTCAGTTGAATAGATGTGCAAGAAAGGATAAAGAACACATTAAATCAATTGAAAAAGTAGGGATAATCCAGAATCTGGAAGAAAGATTATAAATATAAATATACAATAGAATTATAAAGAAAACACCAAAAATAAAAATAAATCTTGACCTCGAGCAGAAACAGTTGGGTATTTCTTTAGGTCAATAAATCTTCAAGAAACAAAAAGAACACCCAGAAAAACCAATTAAGCAAGTGGGAAAAGAAAATCCCAGAATCAAGAAACAAAAATTAAACCCTAAATATATAAAAAGACTAACAATCACAAAAAAAAAAAAAAAACCAGAAAGAAAGATTGTAACAAGACAAGAAGAGAAAATCGCAGTTTAGCCCAGTAGTGAGACCAAAAGCTTTGAAGAGAGCACGAAGGTATGAGAGAGAAGCACACTCTTATTTAAAGGAAACAGAGAAGGGGAACAATCTCAGGATGAAGGAAGTTTCTCGGAAAGTACGGTCAAGATCGAAATCTCAGCCGCCAGGCCTTTTGCAATATTGGCCTTTCGGACACTTACCAGTGTTGGTTAGCTTTTAAAAGGTCCCATGCCAAGGCCGTTAGTGTTGACCTTGGACTTCAATTTTCATTCTATTTTTAAATAATTTATTAATTTTTAATTAAATAAAAAAAATTAATTAATTTAAGACGTCCTAGATTAATAATATTTTATTATTATTATTTTGACACAGAGAGAATTTCGTTGCCCTTTTTCTCTGAGTCTTAAATCTTGATCTCCAAGTCATTGACTAGAAGTTGAGGTGTGAACACAAGAATTAGGGTTTGGTTCCCTGTTCACGTTCCTTAATCCTGTCCCAATTCATCGACTTATTTATTTTTTATTTTACCTACTTGAATAAATTTTTTGAAGGATAATTATATAATTTTTTTAGAGAATAATTATGTAAATTATCATTTGTTGTTTATTGATTGTGTTTATATTATATTTGGATTTTATTACTTCATAAAATAATTAATATAAAATTATTTTCTAAAAAATCAACATATATATTATACATCATAATATATAAAAATAATTATTCCATTAACTTTCATTTTATATTTTAACATATTCACAATTAAAATTTACCAAACAATATCATTATTAACGAACTGCTATCGGCCACTAGCTATTAGCAGTCACCATCAGCTATCAGTTAATGTACAGTGTTGAACTAAATAAATTTTAAATAATTATAAAGGAGAAAATAATTTTTTAAATATTTAAATTTACAATATTAATTTAATATTTGGAACTAGTTGTTTGAATTTCTTATACTATGTAGGGGTCTCAACATCGACTAATTGACCTAATGTGTATGGACATATATATTTCGATCCAAAGGAAGAAAAGTATGAACATAGCATTTTGTTTTAAGAGCAAAATTATGAACACATGCTTTGAACGTGGAAAACTAAAGGAGCAATTATATGCATATGGAGATGCGTGCTACCATGTCGTCTTCTTCTTCTTCTTTTTTCCAAAGGGACTCAACACTCACTGTGTTATAAATTTCAATTTTTTAAAAATATCATTCTTATGGTAAATAAACCAAAGTGAAAAATAAAATTACCAAGTAAAAGAGTGCATATATATTATATATGGGTTTTTGACTGGTCTCAATTCGAATAAAGTTAATAATATAAATTCCATTTTTTGACATATTTTAATTTAAAAAAAATCAAAATTTTGAAAAGAAAATAAAGGAAGGAAGCAAAGTAATAATTATTTTTTTTCTTCTTAATTAGTGTTGGAATTAATAAATGGATATGGGTACGCTATGTTTAGTGTTTTAACTCTAATTTATTTATTTATTTATTAAACACTCACAACTGCACTTTTTGTAAATTTTCATCCACTGTCTTACAAGAAATAATCATTTGAATATATGAATATATGATTCGCTGAATAAGAGAATTTAGCTTTCTCTCGTTATTTTCCGTCATAATTTTTTTTTCTTTCCAAATATAGCCTTAATCGTTGGAAGAAATTACTATTTGTTGAACGTATGAATAAAATTAATTGTAAGGAGACAAAATAATTATGTAGGTTGTTCAAAAAAAAGAAAAGAAAATTGTACAGCTTCAATAAGTTCCTGCACTTTATCTAGAACTTTGTTTCTTTTAAAAAAATATATAAATGAAAGTGACGTGTCCTTGTTTCATTTGACGGGAGTCTCAATCTGGCTCTATTCGAAAGACAAAAGATCATTGCTGACTTTTCTGGTTGACCCTGGTTTTGATTTTAGAATCGCCCATTTTAATTGTAAAGAGTTGAACCGAAACTGAGTTGGTTTTAAGTTGTTTTTGATTTTGAAACTGCGGATTTTAATTTTAAAAGAAGAAGATAAATTCGGAATTGAAACTGGTTTCTATTGTAGTTTTGAAACCATCTATTCTGGTTTAAAATTAAATTTAGATACTTTTCTTTCAATTTTTTAAAACTTTATATTATGATGGCTAGACTAGTTAATATAAGAGGATAACTTGGATTAATATATAAATAGATCCCTAAATTTTGTTATTCTTTCCGTTCTATATATATAGAGAAAGTCAAAATTTTTTTAGAATCGAGAAGGTGGTCTTTTTATTGATATCTTCCTAAATTGTCCCTAAAAAGATATTAAAGTGATCTCCAATTTTCAATAAAATGTGATAAATGATGAGAGAGAGAATTTATTGCTGAAATAAAGCATTTTATTTGTTTATACTTTCAATAATAAAAAAAACATAGGCTATTTAATTGTGATTGTGCACTAATATCTAATATCAAATTTGGATTGAAAAAATTGACGTAAAAGTTGAAAAAAAATTTGGAGTCAAAATTTGTAACCTCAAATTCTTTATTTTGCTTCTCCGAATTTGCAGGTAAAAGTTTAAAATTTGAAGGCAAAATTTTCAAAACTGAATCCATTTAAATAAATATGAGTTCACAATTCTAAAATCTAATCCACAAACGTCATAGACACAGTCCTTCCTTTTGATTTGAATACAATCTCTTAAGACTTGCTTATAACTTCAGAAGTTGAGTTCATACTCAACAAGCAGTCTTTAGACCTGATCTCCTTGCCATCTACTGAATAATCGTCTTTTCTGGAATTTGAAACCACAACACCACCAATTAACATTCTAGAAGAGGCGCATAAAGACAACAAAAAGAAAAACATACTGAAGATGTGAAAAAATATATTTTCTATGTTGTTATGTTTTAAAACTGAGAATGATGAATCAAATGCTAGCAATATTCATAAAGTTGTAGACAATTTATCCATATCTACTAAAACAGTTTATAAAATTTGACATAATGCAAAAAATGGCAATGGAACTGATACTGAAATACAATATATGTGGAACAGCCAACCTTCAAATAACCCTGATCTAAACATTTTAAACCTTGATTTCTTTAGAGCTATAGATTCAATCAAATACAAGGAGGTTCAAAACATAATTGAGTAGCTAATTGATGTTTTTATTAAAGCTTATTATAAATTGTATGGTTGATATCATCAAGTGAAATGGAGATAACAATTACAAAATTAAGCGCATATCTAAGAATAGTCTTATAATGAATGGTTGTTTGCCTAATGTAATTGAAGTTTATAGTTAAATGATTAGGGAAGCCACAATAGAAGTGCAACATCCACTGCTCATTATGTTCACTGATTTTTAATTTATGTTGCACATATTTTTAATATATGTGTGCTGTTATGTAAAAATGTTAACATATTTTTATTGTATGTGTGGACTAATAAAAGGTAAAGTTGTTTATAAGAACTAAATTGTAAGTGTGCACAACTATTTTTATGTGTCCATATTTTGTTATAAAAGTTTGCAAACAACTTTGTAAATATGAGCATCCATCTTCATATTTTCTAATTATCTCATTAACAGAAACAGCAAAATATGATTAAATTAATATTTGTGAGTATATTTCACTATATGTGCACACTTAAATGTAAGTATAAATTTTTTGGTGAAATTTAATTTGTGCATATAATGTACTTGAATCTCACATTTTCTTAATGCACAGTATAATTAATTTTTAAACATTAAATGCCAACTATAATAATGTCCGCCACTTTCTTGAAAAACTCTCAAAGTTAATATTTAATCTATAAATCAAAATAAGAATATATTAGACTTTTTGCTTGGACATATTAAACTTTTTACTTTGGCATTAGTCCCAAAATTACCATGTTAGAAAATTTCTCTATATAAATAGAATATCCAAAAAAAAAAATTTCTATATAAATAGAACGGAGAGAGTATTTATTTTTATTGCATCATCAATTTTTATTTTGACAATTTATAAAATTACACGTATTAAACATTTTAACTTATAAAATTATTTTATTAAGTACTTTAATTTATAAAGATAGAACAATTAAATATTTAATGGATAGTTAAAAATATAAAAATTATGTTAAATATACATTAATTCAATATTTGTAAATAAAATCCAAAAACCTTAAAAACTTTCTTGTCTATATATATATAAAATAGAGCAGTTTGCATCATATGAAAGTTAAGTATAAGTCTTTAAAATTATTAAGTATGAGGAGGACAATAATTATTTAGCACAATTATAATAATATAATGTGAAATGACAACAATTGTAAGAAAATAAGTTGTTTTATATTTTTAGATGATGTATTTTTATAATAATATCTATTAGTTATATCTCATCAAGATAATGCATTAAATTAAATTAAAATTTAATTAAAATTATATTTTTAGATAATGTGTTATAAATATTTTTATTAATTTAATGAATTTAAAAAAAAGATCATTCGTATTGTCTATCCCTATTTCAATCTTTCATGATTTTCAATTTTTAAAAACAAAATTGTAATTTCCATTTCTCGCCCTTTCTCGCTGCCCTCGGCGTACAAAGGTCAACACGCATTTACGCCATTACGCATACAGTCGCATGAGAGCACGCGTAAAGCACACGTGTTGTCGTTGTGCGATTAACATGAAGTTTTGAATTTTTAATTGGGATTTACTAGAAGTTAAGCTAAATAGTAGTTTTAAAATGTAAAGTATTATATATTTTTATTTAAATCAATATTTTTTGACCGGATTATTAGTTAATAAATAAATTTTGAAGAATTGGAAGAAAAAACACTTATAATGAATTGCGTTTTCGATGATTTTTATATTGTTAAGTTTTCTTAAATGCTAAGTAACGTTTCCAAAAGAAAAAAAGCCAAGTAAAAAGAAGTTCCTTAGAATATTATATTTTTCCAGTGAATATCAAAATTTTTTATGTTAAAGTACTAATTTGAAATATTAAAAATTATATTTTCATGTATTAGAATATATTATGTCGTACATATTATAATAAAATTTATAGCTTGATTTGATTTATTTTAAATAAAAAAAAAGTTTAAACTATTTTTCTATTAAAAAGGAAATATTATGCATCCAAATTTAATTTTTTAATCCTTATTTTTTTTATATTTTCACTATTCATTTGAAAGTTCTTTTTCAGAATTTTTCTCACTATTTTTTCATTTCCATTTTAGGATACATGTTTTTTAAACTTGATTAGCTTTCCAAGCAGAAATAGCATGAATTATTCTTCCTCTCCATCCCATAAGAAACCAATCTCCATCTTCATCAACCGCAAAATCTTTATGATAATTATTCTTAATATTACTCTTTTCATCAAATCTTGATGTAATGGTAGCCGCTCAAATCCCATCCTCAAGGTCCTAATGGCCATTGCTTGTAAGTCTCAGGCCTTTCAAATCTTTCTACGCCACATTCAGAACATCTTTTCCAATCATTTCTCTCTCAAAAGGTGCATTAAAAGATCCATTATGAACTCCATTAACAAATATGTAGGATTTATTTATATTCTTGATCAATTCAAGAACTGCATCCCCTGAACTTTTATTAACCGAAATTGTGTCATCCGGTAAGTTCTTCAACCCATACATACAACAAACAGCTACAATTTCTTCTTTACCAATATTAAGATCATAGTAATCGATACTTTCCCATTTTTGTGCTATTGCCTGATATTCAAAAGGAACATTCAATCTATCAGCTAATCTCTTTAACCGTTTTCCTGTCTCTTCCACTCTTTCTGCAGGCCAAAAACCTGGCTGGGGAAAATCAATTCCTGTAATCCGTATTCTGGGAGGCGCTCCAGACCTGGTCGATAATATTTTATAAATTATAATTATAATATTAAACCATTTTTAAAAAATATAAAATAATAAGATTACAAAATGAAATATTTATTACTTAATTTTATTTATTTATATAGTTAAATGAAAATTTATGATTTTGATGGTCATTTCATTTGGTGGAAAAATTGTTGTTTGAGCTAATTATTTATTTAATCATTTATTTTGTGAAATGGTTATTATTCCCTGTATTATTGATTATTACCTCCGTTCCATATTACTTGTCACATTTAGAATACCACACTTCTTAAAAAATTATTAAATTTATCTAAATTATAATAAATTATTAGATAAAGCGATTATATTACCTTTCATTTAATATTAATTTTCTAACAGAACCATTAAATTAAGGGTAAATTTCGAGGGCCTAAATTATAAAGATAAAATGCCTCGTTACCTTTATTTATAAGGGTAAAATTTAATATTTTTATTTATATAATACACTAGTCACCTGATTACCTTTATAAATTAATTCATCATTACAGAGTCAAAGTTCAGAAGTGTCTAATAATCATTTTTTAATGGCCTCCTAATGAGAAAATCAGCCTGAATGATTGTGTTCATCATCCAATGTATCTGCATCCCCAACAGTCAATTCCAAGTATATTATATATAATTTTATATTATTATGGATTGGAATGTTATCATATTTATTAGAATAAACAAAAAATTCCAATAGCAAATATTTAAACATTTGGGTAGATTCATTTCATCTAATGATGGAACTTTCCTCTTCTAACTAACGTCACTGTATAATAACTTTAATAAAGAAATTATTTTAGAATATCCGAATATCTTTCATCCATCATTTAATAAGAGCAAAAATAATAATCCATAACGGATATGAGTAACCTAAGAGTATAAATATTTAGATATCAACTATCTATTACTCGCTATATTAACGAGTTTAATCGTAAGTATCTTGTATCATATTCTCAAATTCGAATTTAATAGTTTGAAATTTACAGATGCTCTAAGGATTTGGAATATATACGGATGCTTAAAATTAAAATGGTCATTTACAGCAGATAGCCCTTTTGTTTTCTTTCCTTCTCCTCAATTTGGAAGATGCAACCTAATCTAGACTTTCATTGGCACTTGGACAGCTAAATTAGGTCAATGACAAATCAGTAAGTTTGCATTCATGGATGCTTCTTGAGTAGAAGAAAGTTAATTAATTTGGAAGTTATGTGTTTGTAATTATATTTGTAATTGATTATATTCATGACTTAATAGCTTTGAAGTTTAATTTCCTTAATGCGATGGATACTCACATCAATGTAATCGGCACCATCAAATGATAAGAAACTGAAATTTCAGAATTTATAAATATGAGAATTCTCCATATCCATCAAGTTCTTCTACATGGAGCAGGTAGTTTCAGATTCAGAGCATCTAAACAAATTACCAGTAAAGCATAAGTTATGAGCATAAAATTAATTGTTTATATACGTAAAATGTTCCTTAACAAAAGAGACGAGAGGAACAAAAAAGATTAGACCTTGAAATGAATTTTGTAGCTTTGTATTAATTTGTAGTTACTTGTGCCTACTCAGTTCCGGAAGAACTGATTTTCCAAGCCAAAACTCCAACTAAAATGCCACCCAGAAAATTCTTATGCAGGTACCCAACAGGAGGAGGCATTGATGATTCGGCCCTTCCATCCCTGAAGCATCCAATTGCTGTCTTCATTGATTACGAAATCCTTGTGGTACCATTTCTTCATTTTCTCCCTGCACGTTTCTATAACCTCCTGGTCTAATGGGAGTGGCTTTAACCCTGCTCTTACACTCCGAAAATGCCATTGCTTGTAACTCTCAGGCCTCTCAACCCTTTCATTCCCTTCACATGCTACAACGTTCATGGCCTCTCGCCCAAAAAACTCCCTCTCAAACAAAATCCTCCCTTGGTATTCACGAGGTATAGTACAATCGAACATATCAAACTGAGCTGAGAAATGGAAAAGTGCCTCCGTGAACCTTGTGACAAAGAATGGAGTATTGTAAGTTCCATTAACAACAAAATGGACAAAAATGTTAGGATTTATCTTTCTAATAAACTCAAGAACAGCATCTCTCGGGCAGGTATCTTCAAATGATTCATCAGGTAGGTTCTTAAACCGTCCCAAGCAATTCACAGCAAGAACCTCATTTCTATTAATCTTGAGGTCCTCAATTGGTATACTTTCCCAGTTTTGAGCAGCAATAGGTCTGTACTCAAATGGAACACTAAATCTTTCACAATACTTAGCTAAGCGACGACCTGTATCCTGAATTCTTTGCTCTAGTCGAAAACCACGTTGGGGCAGCTCTATCCCAGTAATCCGTAACTTTGGAGGACCACCTTCTCGCGCTGAGAGGTGCTGGATAAGAATAGGCCATTGGAAACCATAAAGGACACCAAAATCTACAATATGAAGAGTTGTTGCCTTTTCAGCTGCACGTAAAATCATCTTGTTTGTAAAGATGATTGAGAGCACCTTATATGGGCAGGCATTGAGATGGGTTTTGTAAGCATTCAACAAATCAGCAGCGGTCGTCTTCCTTGAAGCAATAGAGGTATAGAAATTTTGCATTCCAATCCCAATGCCAGCCAACCGTGCCTCGAGACCATTGGCAAAATAATGAGCCAGTCTCTGAGACCCATCACCCCAAGGAGAATAGTGCTCCCTAATCTGCTTCAAGAGCTCATTGGCAGTCCTTACATCATTTGCAGAGACAGCTTGTGCACAGATAATGAGTAGAGTCCTCAAATCCACTGTTTCCTTCTTCTTGCTTTGTTTTTTCGCACGTGTCTTTCAACCATTTAATCTTTTTAATTGTTCATCTGGCTTTGGGTTCTGGCTTGCTACTTCTTGCTTGTCTTGAGGGACATAGCATTCCTCTTTATCTTCCAAAGGAGGCCAAAGCAATACCTTATCAAACATTTCAGATAAGTCACTCTCCTCCACATATACTGCTGACTGCTTGCTATTTCTCCCTTGATCTAAATCTGAATCCTCTCGTTCATGATTTTTCGTAGCCCTTGACCTATCAGATGAGCATGTACTTTCTATTTTGTCCTCCATCACTATCACCAGTTGACCCTCTTCCTTTTGCTCTGTGATAAACGAGTTGCTCTCTAGATCAGTACCTAATTGACTGTTTTTCGGAAGGAATCCACTGGGTTCCTCTAAACCTTTATTGAACTGCAACAAAGTTTCATTCACAGACGAATTACACATGAGCCCATTGCCAATTTCAGGCAGACCATTTGAAGGATTGACAAAAAATTGTGAATTGGATTGTAAATGATAGTAATTGGAAATAGAAGTCTGAGACGAGACAGGATTCGACCCTCCTACATCAACAAACCACCGAGGATCTGCAATACAACTGGTGGTAGCACCAGTGCTGGTGCTGGTGTCACAATCACTAGCACTTCCCAAATGATCGCTATCTGGACTCTCATGGTTGATATAAGGCTGAGGTGAATTAGAAAAAGGATATTGTTCACCAAGAACATCATATAATGACTTCTCTGTGGCAGTTAGAGCTACAGAATCATAAGACGTGTGGGGCTTATCTTCCATGTTCTCTTCCATAAGCATTTGGCTTATGTACTTAAGAACTGGATTGATGTAATCTCTGTCACTAGAGGAAGAAGATGAAGCATCTCCCTCCGGACTCCACCCAGGTGAAGACTCAAAGGATTCTACCCCAGAACTAGACGCAAAGAACAGATCCAAATCATTTGGACCAGAATCAGGAGGATTAGAAGGAACATTTATGAAACTAAGATCAGAGAAAGGGCTAAGAAATTTAAATTCACTTTCAGTATTTAGGTATTGATTAGGGTTTTGAAAGGTTAACTCATCAAGTATGGAATTACCTGTATGATAAGAGAATCCTCGATATTGAGGATCCATGCTCATATATCTATGCCTAAAATTCTTCTAAAACAAGGCAAACCCACCAAAGTTTAGCTCTGAACAGTGAAAAAGATTCGAACTTTCGTGCTGAATACACCATCATAGAATTGATTTTATTTACAAATGAATTCCATATAAATAAGAAATCCTAATATCAAAAGCAAAGATGAAATATTTACTTAAAAAATAAAAAAAGCAATATCATTCAAAGTTAAGAACCATGAACATTCATTATCAGTTCCTATCAAGAAAAGAGAAACCGAGAAGAAAGAAATTAATGCAGGTAAAAAAGAACCAAAGAGTTGGCGAAAGAACAAGAACTATGACCTTGTACCGAGGAAAAATACCGCAAAAAGAGTCTTGAAGCATAATAGAGTTGGTGTTTTTGGGCTTTTATAAACAAATAAGGACAGATAGATTCCAGGAATGATCACATGAAGAAATAAAAATAAAAATATTTTTCACAAATTGAAGAGAGCCGAAAGATATTTAAAGTACTTGGAGTAATGACCTCATAAATTCTCTCTCGCTCCCACCATTTATTTTCGCACTCTGAAGGACCTTTCTCTAATTGGCCATTGACTCATCAGTCTGTCAAATATCTGACCCACTACCCAATCCCTCTCATTTCATATTTTAAATTTATTTTAAAGTGTACTGACCTGAATTTTTTTTTTCACAGTAGTTACTATCCTGAAGTGATTTTTTTGTTTTTTTAATTCAGTTTGAGGGGGGGCAAAAATAAGAACTTTCCAAGAGTGTGTGGAACAGTGTTACAAAGCCACAGTCGTTTTAGAAAGGACAGAAGAGAAAAACGAGTGCTGAGTCAAACACCAAGTCTTGCATGTGAAAAAATTAGAAGATCACGCAGCCGCAATAATTTTATAAAAGAAACATTTTTAATATGTTCCAAAAATAAATGGTTGGTGAAAACTGAAACGCATGGTTCTTACCTGGTCGATAGCGGGTTTAATTTAAATGTCTTTTATGAAAAAAATTTAAAATAAAAAATTTAATTCAATCGTATAAAGTTATATTTAAAATAAATTTTTAAATAAAAATTTATTTATTTTTATTTTTTAAAATATTAGAGATTAAGGGTAATTCGGTCAAGATATAGGGATTGAGCACAGTTTGGCCAAGACAACATTAGTGGTTTAATTTTATGAAATTCATTTAGAAATTTTATCAATTTTAACAGAATTTGGATCATATATATCCAATTTCATAGAATTCAATTCATAAAATTTAAATTTATATATTTTTATTCTAAATATAAAATTTTAAATTTTTAAATGAATTCTATAAAATTTTATAAAATTCATTTGCTCCAAACGGACTCTTAAATACCGTTTGAAACAAATTAATCATGATTGTAAATGAAATCATTCAAGGGAAATTCATTTGTAAATGAATTTGTCATGTTTAGTATGTTATAATTTAAAATAAGAAATTCAATTGAATTCTATAAAATTATGTTTTAAATAATTTTTAAATGAAAATTAATTTGTCTTTATTTATTAAAATAACCTTTATATAATAATTTAACAAAAATACTAATATAAATAAATCACTCTATTCCACCATAATTAATTAATTAAATTTTAAAATTTTAAATTTAAGTCCTACAAATATTTAAATTTTATTTTTATTAATAGATTAAAATATATTAAAAATTAAAAATTTATTTGGATTTAATATATAATTATAGGTATATACAATAGCAACTTCATACTCTTTTAATAGAAAAAATAAATAAAAATATTTTAGTCAATAATATTTGAAATGAGAAGACAATTTAGTCAAATTAAATGTTAGTGGTTAATAAGTGGAATTCATTTACAAATTCTATAGAATCTAATTTATAGAATTTAAATCTATATTTTTTTTCATTTCAAACACAAAATTTTATAGAATTTATTTCTTCCAAACGGACTCTTAGTCTCTAAAAGCATTTTCAAATGCTGACGCTATTTGCTCTTATTTAATTGTTATATAAAAAAAGAAAAGATTTTTTAAGAAAACATTCAACAATGCTAATATTTATTTGGTATGTCAAACTGAGGTGTCAAATAAATAAATAAATATTATCTACCGCACCTTTTTTTTTTTCAAAGGATCTCTTAGACAATATATGCATTTATCACTCTAAATGTTTAATAAAACGTTAATTAAAAAGTTGACAATTACCAAATTACTAAACATGTATTTAATAACTTTAGAAATGCTTTTAGTCAAAACATTTACTTTTTAAAGTATTTAATAATATCATATTTAAATTAATTTTTAGAATTTAAAATACCATCAATTATCGATATTAAGCTTATAATATTTTATAAAAAATTATTAAAATAACTAATTGCTGCACGTGGCTAAAAGAAACATCAACAACGACTGTAAAATAAGCTAATTTTACCTAACTGACCGCTAATTTTGCGAAAGATGCCTTCAAAAGGACAGTTGGCGTCATTGGAATAAAAGACCGGCTTAAAAGTTATCCTAAAAGTAAACGGAAAGATTGCACTATTGTTTGACCCATCAAAAGAAAAAGTGGAGTGATTGGATATCATCTATTGACCAGTGCAGTGTGAAAATGTCGTTTTCATTGAATTGCTTAATAAAAAACAAATTTAGTAAAATGTAAAATTCAATATTTATACTGCGTCCATTGAAAGAGAACTGTCCTATAAGAGAAACGTGTATTATTATATAAAATAAATATGAGACGCAAACCAAAAATGCTTTGACCGATTTCAATATGGGTGTATGGATGTGTTCGGTCTCTAAGCACACTTATTAGAAGGGTAAAAAGAATATTATGATCTAACGGTTAGGAAGTTGATTATTTCACATTAAAGGTAAAGGCATATCTTCTAATTCTATTAAAATATAAATTATGTTGATTTTAATACATTAGATAAAGATATAATTTCCAAATCATGGAAATAGTTACATACAAGAACCCAGCAGGTTCAAGAACTTCTCATGATCACAACATCAAAAAGAGCCAGTAAAGGATTAGTCCATCTTGCAATCTCTGAACATAGCAAGAGTTTCTAGTTTGATCAAAAAGCTCCCAAAATGACATACATGTCTTCGAAATTGGCATATTGCGTTTCTTCCATGGCCAACGGTGTTCAGTCATCAAATGCATCAGAAACTAACATGATTCAGAATTCAGAAAAATGAGAAATGTCCATCCTCCATAAAGGTCCTTCTGTACGAATCGCAGATCTGAAAGCACAAAACCAAAATTAAGCACTTTTATGCAGTTTGGCTTGGCTTCTAAAATTACCAAAACAAATTGCCATTACTACAGTCAAGCTCTGTGCATATAACTATTTGAACAGATGGGAAAAAAAGTATATGAAACTTGAAATGAATCTATACCTTTGCTTGGAATTTATAATTATCCAAGCATACTTCAAGAGAAACTTATAGTTGTCCAATCAAACTTCAAATGAGATGCCACCCAGAGCTCTTATGCAGGAACCCAACAAGATGAAGCGTATAGAATTCGGCCTTTCCATCCCTGCAGCATCCAATTATTGTCTTCATCGATTACGAAATCTTTGTGATACCATGTCTTCATTTTCTCTCTACACTTTTCCATGACCTGCTGGTTCAATGGGAGCGGCTTAAATCCGGCCCTCATAATGCGAAATTGCCACTGCTTGTAAGTTTCAGGCCTCTCAACCCTTTCAGTGCCCTCACATGCTATGGCATTCATAGCCTCTCGCCCATAAATCTCTCTCTCAAACTTCATCCTTTCTTGATCTTCCCGTGGTATAGTAGCATCAAACATATCGAACAGAGAAGAGAAATGAAAAAGTGCCTCCCGGAACCGTGTGAGGAAAAATGGAGAATTGTAGGATCCATTAATGGTACAATTGACAAAAATGTTAGGATTAATCTTCCTAATTAAGTTAAGAACAGCATCCCTCGGGCAATTCACTTCAACTGACTCATCGAGCAGGCACTTAAACCGACCCAAACAATTCACAGCAACAACCTCATTTCTATTAATCTTGAGGGCCTCAACTGGGATACTTTCCCAGTTTTTAGCAGCAATAGGATTGTAATCAAATGGCACACCAAATCGCTCACAATACTTTGCTAAGCGACGTCCTGTTTCTTCAATTCTTTCTTGTGGCCGAAAACCACGTTGGGGAAGCTCTATCCCAGTAACGCGCAACTTTGGAGGCCCACCATCTCGCATTGAGAGAAGCTGGATAAGAATTGGCCATTGAAAACCATACAAGACACCAAAATCTACAATGTGTAAAGTCGAGGCCTTTTCTGCTGCATGCAAAATCATTTTGTTTGCAAAGACAATTGAGAGCTTCTTAAATGGGCAGGCATGAAGATGAGTTTTGTAAGCTTTCAACATATCAGCAGCAGTCATCCTCCTTGAAGTAATACTATTAAAAAAGTTTTGCATTGCAGTCCCATCACTGCCAAGTAACCGAGCCTCAAGACCATTAGCAAAGTAATGAGCCAATCTCTGAGACCCATCACCTGACGGAGAAGAGTGCTCCCTAATCTGCTTCAAGAGCTCGTTACCAGTCCTAAAGTCATTTGCAGAGACAGCTTGTGCACAGAGAATCAGGAGACTCCTCAAGTCCACTGTTTCCTTTTTCTTGACTTGTTTTTTTGCACGAGCCTTTCCACCATTAGATCTGTTCAATTGTTCATCTGGCTTTGGAACCTGGCTTGATACATTCTGCTTGGCTTCAGGGACACAACACTCTTGTTTACCTTGCATAGGAGGCCAAAGCAATACCTTATCAAACATTTCAGATAAGTCATTCTCCTCGACATACACTGCTGACTGCTTGCTATTTCTCCCTTGATCTGAACCCGAATCCTCTCGTTCGTGATTTTTCCTACCTCTTGATCCATTAGGCGAGCTAGCCCTCTCAATTTTCTCCTCCTTTACTACCACCAACGGAGCCTCTTCCTTTTTCCCCATGGTAAATTTGTAGCTATCTAAATCAATAACTAATTGACTGGCTTTAGGAAGGAATTTACTAGCTTCCTCTAAGCCTCTCTTGAACTGCAACACAGATTCTGACTCACTAAACATGTTTTGTACCATCTCATCCGCAGACGAACCCATGAGCCCATTGCCAATGTCAGGCAGACCATTCGAAGGATTGACAAAAAATCGTGGATTAGATTGGAGATGATAATCATAGGGAATAGAGGTTTGCGACGAACTGGAATTCAACCCTCCAACATCACCAATCCATGGATGATCAACAAAATCACTGGTGATAGTAGCGGTAGTAGTAGCACCAGCGGTAGTACTAGTATTACCACCATAATCACTACCACTTCCCGAATTATTGCTATCCAGACTCTCATGATTGATGTAAGACTGAGGTGAAATAGACAAGGGATATTGCCCACCAAGCACATCATACAGTGACTTCTCAGTTGCTGTTAGAGCTAGATGATCATAAAACATAAAAGGCTTGTCCTCCATTTTCTCTTCCATAAGCATTTGGCTTATGTACTTGAGAACTGGATCAGAGGAATCACTATCACCGGAGGGAGAAGAAACATCCCCCTCTGAACTCCACTTAGGTGAAGGTTCAAAGGATTGTTCCTCAGGGCTAAAAGTTGGGATTAATGACTCTCCCCCAAGACTAGAGGCAAAGAATAGACCCAAATCGTCTGAACCAGAATCAGCAAGATCATAAGGAACATTCATGAAATTAAGACTAGAGGAAGAGCTATCAAATTGAAATTCACTTTCACTATTTGGGTATTGATTAGAGTTTGGAAAGAGTATGTCATCATGTAGTATGGAACTACCTGTATGATCAGGGAATCCAGGGTATTTAGGATCCATGATCATCTATCTATCTATGACTAAAATTCTTTAAAAAATAAAGTCGAACCCAACAAAGTTCAGCTCTAATAAATTAATCCCAAGTTACACAGTGAAAAAAAAAATCTTTCTAACCAATATAACTTTTCAAGATTAAGAAAGAAACTCTAAAAACCCATTTCTAAAACCTTAGCTTTTCTAGAATCAAAAGCAAATAGCAGCCGAAATTAGGAAACCGTCATACGAGATTAACTACGAGTACAACGGAAAACAACATCAAATAAAGAGAACAAACCCAAGTAGAGAAATTATTCCAAGTTTAAGAACCTTATTAATGAATGTCTACCATGAAACAAGAAACCCAATGAGCAGAGAATGATTGCAAGTTAAATAAAAGGTGAAAAAGAACCAAAGAGCAGGAAAAGACGAGTTAGAAAGAACCAAAGACACAGGTTATACCTGGAGGAAAGACCAAAAGAAACAAGAGTCTTGAAGTTGAAGCGTCAAGAAGGAGGTGATAAGCTTTTCTATTATATAATAAAGGGAAAAGATGGAATTTTGTCACTATAAACACGATCCTTCAGGATGTAGAAGTTAGACACAGTAACCCATCAGTACAGTGTTTCTTGAATAATCAAAAGGGCTGCATTCGTTTTGACCTCTTTGTGTCTAATCATCAAACAAAGAAACATAACAAAACATTTCTAATTTTGAACCTCAATTATAGTCAAATTGATTAAAAAAAGCAATTTATTTGTAATAATAAATTTTCCAAAATTGAGAAGGCTCATTTTCAAAGGGTTCTGCAATTGTGTTTTCACGTGGGCCTCCACATGATACAGCGGCAGGTGATTCGACGTTTGTACAACAAATCAAATCAAAGAGCAATTAATTACCAAAGTCACAAAGACAAGCAAATAACAGGCAGTGCGAAGGATGAAATAGTCAATTTGACCAAATTACAGGGATTATATAATAATTTTCCTTTAGTTTAATTCACCAATAATAATTTATTAAATCTTTGGTTTGCCAATATCGATATTATTGGATTTGTAGTGTTTATATACACCAAATGTACAGGTTACCTGAAGCCACCGGTTCTGAAATCTTTTTTTTTTAATTTTAATAAATAAATAAATATATATATATATATATATTTTTTTTTTCAAAGGTCAAAATTGAAGGGTAAAATAGTCTCTCTCTTCCTATCAAAACTACTTGGGAAACAAGTCTTTCCAAGCGCTCACCAAAACAACTCACGACTTTTAATTAATAATTTCTCATCTTTATTATTTTAATTAAAAAATATGTATCATTTATTCATTTTTCTTTCTCAGTCAAACCTAATTATCAACCACATAATCCTCTCTCACAAAATTATTAAAATAAAATAAATAAAGTTTATTAATTTGCAAGTTCCGAGTGATCTAACCAATAATATTCTATAAGCCCTGGAGAATCTAAACATACGTGGTTGCATAAATTTTTTAATTATTAATTATAAGTTCAATGTTTTTCTATTTATTTTGGCTTTTAATTTTATTATTTCATTTATTGATCTAAATTTTTTAGAATTTATTTACTTTAAGTTTCACTATTGAGTAAATTATAAAATTTTATTTTCAACATTTATAAATACTTAAAATCTATTATTTTAATATATTTCAAAATCTTTGTCTATTTCTAAACATCCAACTTGAATTCAGACCTAAGCTACTGCGGAATTGGTAATCCCTTTCGGATTGTACTTCCACTAAAGCATGCTTTTCAAAATTAAAATTTTTATTTTTATTTTGACAGAATTGAAATTACTTATCACTTCATTAATATTTTGTTAATTTTAATTTTATTATATTTAATAGCAGTCGAGTCCTAAAAGTCAAAGTTAGTGTTTTACCAAATCCAAAAAGTGAGATTAACAAAGTGATTAAGAAAATCTTGTTAATAAGTTATTTGTACTTCTTAAAAGGCAAATTTAAAAAAAATCCAGAAGATTCTTGAATTAATATATATGTCTTTAGGCAACTTCTAGGAATGGAGAGAATGTGCACATACATGATCCTAGATGGACTTTCCACCCCATATATTATCTTTTAATATTTTTTTATTTTTTAGATAAGAATTGGGATTTTGCTTGGTCCTTATTGGACCCCCTTTGCTACCTTTCATCAAATAATATGTTGACTAGGATCTTCTTCAAGTAAACCCATATTATTAAAAAAAAAGCAAAAAGGAGCAAATATATTAATTGGATATCTATTCTTTGAGAAGATATTTTTTTAAAAAAAATTATTAAAATTAGATTTACTATATTATTTTAGTATTTTCATGAAAAAGTTAAAATTAGTTCAGTCATATATTTAAAAAATTAAAAATTTCTTTATTTATTAACAAAATCAAATGAATAGCATATAATTATTTAAAAGACTATTTGACAATATTAACTATTTTAATGGCATTTATTTGTTATAGCGGTTAGCTGCTAGCTACTAATTTTTACTAATAATTACTTATATAACGATTTAAATTAAAAATATTTAAAAATTGATAAAGAAGAATTACATAATAAGACAGTCGTTAAATTTGTGAAAATAATTATAGTGAAATATGCAATTTATTAATGTGTATCCTCTGGTGAGTTTGAAAATCAACAAAGTGATCTTCTCATCTTTCCACCATTTTCTATTGCTTTTGAATATTCAAAGAAGGCAGCAAGACTTTCTTAATCATAAACCTATATATCAATGTTCCCTACTTTTGCCAATACATTGAATTATGCCTATGTTTTCTTTTGTTCTAGTAAAATGTTTCACTGTCAGTCCACTCTACCTGGTACCAACTAATATTTTATGTGTTAGTGTTTTCTTTCAATTCAAACCAGCCAAGATTTAATTTGAATTATAGTTCTATAGTGGGTTGGCTGGTTTCCAGCACAAGAATTTACACCAAGTAAATAATTAGTTAGTGCATTCAATTAGCTCATTCAGTCTTAAGAAAATATTGAGAGCAACAAAAATTTCTCTTTGGTCTCAAGATATTAGGAATAGTTGATGGCAATTTTTTTTTTTTTTGAAAGGGAGATTGAAATATAAATCTTTTGTCAAATCGTGCGTGCGCTTACCACTAAGATTTGTATTCATTTTAAAATAATACTGTCAAGTATCATAATTACATCCTTAATTTTATATGACACTGAAATCTTCGTACTTAATACATATCTTTTGTTGAATTCAACTGGTTTTGTGTATATTTTGGTAAAATATAACTGAATTTCTAAATTATGTATGAAGTAAAATAAGTCTCTCTGCGTTTAAGAAATAACCATGACGTAGCTATTTTATGCTTTATTTCATTATTGAGTGCTTCCACAAAAAACATAATTATATATATAAGAAGTGAATATATATTTATAATATTAAAATCAGGTTCTGAAGACTTACTCATAGAAAACTTGTTGGGAGTATAATTGCATAAGATAAACAAGATGTATAAAAATTCTAATCCCATTCAAATGGTGTCCTATAATAATTAGAAAATTAATTTTATCACATAACAGAACCCCTTACAAGTTACCAATTAAGTTCAGTAATAGTCAAGTATCAGAAATGCATACAAATATAGGAAAACTAGTATAGATTCAATAATTCCCTAATGATGTATAGTTCTTTGGATATAGCAGATTCTTGAAAGCTCACCTGAGGCTCAAGAACAAAACCAGAACCTTTGCTGATAACCTGAGATTCTGCAGAACAACCAGTACTAAATCTGTTGCCAACTGATGTGCCATTTTAAATGAAAACAAGAATTGTAAAAATAATAAAGAAAATGAAAATGATTATATTGATAAAGTATAATACATAATCAAATAACAGAAAAGGCTCTGTAAGCACAATCAAATATAGCTACCATATTCAATTCTAGTGACCTCTCTCTCTCTCGCTCTCTCTCTCTCTCCTCCTTATTAAGAAGCAGCCTAAACTAATAAAAGATTGCTGCTAAGAAACAAGCAATCTTGTTCCTATGCAGGAATCCAAGCGGATGAGGCATACAGAATCCGTCCCTTCCATCCTTGCAGCATCCAGTGGCCATCTTGATCTACCACAAAATCTTCATGGTACCTTGAATTCACTTTACACTTCAGTTTCTTCATTACTTGAGGGTCCAAAGGAAGCTGCTTCAATCCAGCTCTCATGTTTCGAATCTGCCATTGCTTGTATGTTTCGGGTCTCTCTACCCTTTCCGAGCCTTCACACGCTACAACATTCAAAGCTTCTCGACCATAGAACTCTTTCTCAAACTTCAACCTCATCTGATCATCATGGGACATATTAGTATCAAACATATCAAACAATGCGGAGAAGTGGAAAAGAGCCTCCCGGAACCGTGTGACAAAAAACGGAGCATTATATAACCCATTCACAATGGCATGGATGAATATATTTGGATTTATCTTTCTGACTAAGTTTAGAACTGCATTCCTGGGACTGTTAACAACAACTGTCTCGTCGAGTAGGTTTTTAAACCGGAACAAACAATTAACAGCAATCACCTCACCATGATTAATCTTGACGTCATCAATTTTGATAGTTTCCCATTTCTTTGCTATGGCATTATACTCAAATGGAACATTGTGGAGCTCACAATACTTTGCCAAGCGGCGGCCAGTCTCCTGAACTCTCTCTGCTGGCCGGAAACCGCTTTGTGGAAGCTCTATCCCTGTAATACGAAGTTTAGGAGGTCCACCAACTCTTTTTGAAAGGCGATAAATGAGGGCAGGCCACTGGAAACCATATAAGATACCAAAGTCTATTATATGAAGTGTCATTGCTTTCTCTGCTGCAGCCAAAATATTATGGTTGGCAAAGATTATTGCTATCTTGTTAAATGGACAGACAGAAATATAAGCATGATAAGCTTTCAACATATTAGCAGCAGAAACCTTTTCAGAAGACAGGGCAGTATAGATCTGGGTTCCTGTGCCAGCTAAACGTGCTTCAAGGCCATTAGCAAAGCAATGAGCCAATCTTTGAGATCCATCACCAAAGGGCGATGAATGCTGCCTGATCTGCTTTAGTAGTTCATTAGCAGTCCTTCGATCATCGGCGGAGACCGCTTGTGCACATAGAATCAAAAGGGTCCTCAAATCAACCACTTTATTCGAATTTCCTTGTCTCTTAGCTCGAGTTCTTCCACCATTAGAATTAGATCTATTGGTTTGTCCATTCTGAGACAGCGTTTTGCTTGTTTTACTCTCTGAAGAATCATTTAGCATACAGTGAGGAGGTCCACATTTTACTTCAGTACACACCAACACTTTATCAAACATCTCTGCTAGCTCACCTTCATCAACAAAAACCGCTGACTGCTTGTTACTCCTTTCCTCTTGAAAATCTTCATCTTCCCGTTCATGATTCTTCTTTACTTTAATCAAGTTAAGCAAATTTTCACTCTCTTCCTTCTCCGACTTTACTACCACCTTTGTACTGTTTTCCTTCAACTCTGGCTTTGAAACATTGACCTCCAAATCAATAAGCAATTGATTACCCTTAGGAAGGAATCTATTAGCTTCCTCTACGCCTTTCTGAAACTGCAATGCCAATTCACCCTCACCGAACATATTTGGCACAATAATCTTACCCACAGAGGATCCCATCATATCACTACCATTGCTTGCAAGCCCATCTTGCAATTTCAATGACTCTTCCGAGCTGGACTTGGCAGTAGATTGAAAGACAAAATCAGTAGGAAGAGGCATTTGCATGAAAGACGGTTTGAATTCCCCAAATTCACCATTCCATTGTTGTTCAGCTGAATTGCCACCATTAGACCAAGAACTACTATTGCTACTGTAATCACTTAAACTACTCGAAAACCCATCATCCGGACTATCAACCAAAAACTGGTCACCATAATAAGAGCATTGATTGGGTGAGGAAGGATATTGCTTGCCAAGAACATCATAAAGGGATTTCTCTGCAGCTTGAAGGGCCAATGGGTCGTGGAACATACACGGCTTCTGTTCCATGTCCTCTTCCATAAGCATCTGGCTTATGTAGTTGAGGACGGTCTCAGAGAAGTCATTGTCATCAGAAGGAGAGTCTCCATCCATTGTTGTAATAGATGATAAAGAGGCAGGATTACTAGGATCCGGTTCAGGCAGAACGAGCGAACGCTCTACAAAGTTGAAGTCAGTATCAATAGAGGTGTCTTTGAATTTAAACCCATTTGTAGAATTTGTAACGTCTTCGTACTGATCTGAATCAGGGAAAACAATCTGATTCTCAAATTCGAAACCGGAGAATCCATCAAAACGAGAATCTGTTCCCATCTGTAAAACCCTAAACTTAACTATTTAACTGTAGAAAACTTCAAAACCTAAAGTTTGATACCAACCTGTGCCTTTAATCACTTATAATATCAAAACCCCACTCAATACGAAAACTTAATAGACACAAGCTGCACTTTTGTACACCAAAAATCCCACATCATTAAATATAAAGAAACTTCAAAATTCATAATCAAAACCCAGATCTTCATTTTCTTTTAACTTAATTACAGAGACCACAAAACTTGCAGCCAAAAAAGAGATACTAGAGCAGAAGCAATACCAAACAAAGTTTACGCGAATCACAAAGATTAAAGGAAGAGCTTTGGAGTACCTGAGAATGAAACAGAGAAGAAGCACACTCAGAGGATAAGAAGGGACTTTTCACAAATAAAGGAGAACAAAGATTGTGATTTTATGTGTCTATTTCTTTTACACAGAGTTGGAGCTTTTAGCACTGAAAATACGAAGAACCAAAAAGGCAAAGTTACCGGCCATTACCGGTACTCTTCGTTGTCTGTTCATCCGTCGGACGCGAGCCCTCTTTTTAAGCTTTTCTCTGTTACAATTACACAAGTAAGAATGTTTTGCAAACGCTTTGCTGTGCGTGGACCTAACTTTATCTACCAAATTAATAAATTTTTTATTATAAGAGAAGTATTTCTCATCAGAAAAAAAAAAAAATATTAATAATAAGAATTTTCTAAAATATTCAGGTTATGATTTGATGTATATAATAATTACTCATAAACAAGTGTAAACATAAGATTTTTGAGAAAATAAAATTTATATTTTCACTGTTTATTCTATATATAAGTGTGGTCATAAATACAGTAAGCAGATTATTTCATTTCTTCATCGATAAACAATTTTTTTTTATTTGATTTGATTTATTCTGACCTGTTTTTAAATATATTTTTAATAACTTTGTTCAGAAGAATGTTTTGTTTGGAATCATAGAAATGGTGCCGTTCAATTTTTTTATTGTTAATTACACTCACATGCCATTTTGTTCAAGTTTTTAACTTTGAGAATAACAAAATCTAAGTATTTGATTAATAATGTCTTGGTTTATTTATTTTAGTTGAAAATATATTGAGATTAAAACCTTAAATTTAAATTTTTTAATTGATTATGTTCTGAATCTTTTAAAATATAAGTAAACTTTTTTACTATTAGACTCTATTAGTTAAATATAACAAAATTAAAATAATTTTTTTTAAATATGTTCTTTCTCTTTGATATTTTTGAAAATGATGGTATATACTTATTTGGATTGTTTATACATTATTGTATTTGACTGATATCATATAAAAAATAATAATTATTAATATAATATTTTCACATTACAGCGGATTAATTTTATGAAAAGAATATAAATAAAAAGTGTTATTTTTCAGAGTTTCAAAAAAAAAATTTATTTTAAAGTGAGAATTAGAAATATCATTCTTTTTTCAATTCAATGTTAGAGTGCAAAACAAAAATATCCATAGTATAAATAAAGCGCAATATAAATTAATCATTTTATTTATTTTAATCTAACTAAAAATTTATAATTTAATATTATATAAATAAAAAATTAAATGAGTTAAAATGAGTATATAACAAGTAAAGTCAAAAAACTAATTGATCTAAATATGAAAATTTCAAGATCAGATTATTTATTTCTTTCAAATTTTCTATATATTGAAAATATTTATAGTAATAATTATATTTGGATTAAATTGTTGAAGTTGAAGTTATTTTTTTATTGTAGCATTTAGTATAAACTTTAAATAAAAAACTTTGATTTATTATTTCAAAATACTATATAATTTAAATATTATATATTATATGATGTTATTAAAAATATTTTTTTTACTTATGAGTTGTGGCTCAGTTAGCAACGCAGATTTGACTTGAGAGAAAAGTTGAGTTCAATTTTAACTAAACACATTTGCAAAAAGAAAGATAAAAAGTATTAACTGTAATTGGTCCAAATTAAATCAGACCATATTGATAATAGGGCCAGACACGGATGATTTAAAAAGAAAAAACAAATTAGACGGTCTTGATTTCTTTCTCCAGTGACAAAAACAAAAACAAATCTACGTTAAATTATCGGTTAGAAATTTTTTAATAAGGATCATTATGTAAAGAATCTAGTTAATTGTACTTGATCAGTGATTGTAATTGTCAGGCAAATCTCCAGCGTTTTATTTGGGGCCCGCATTAATACTCTAATGGGACCCAAAACAAACGTGCAGCAGCAAGAAGGAAAGATTCAAGAGGTAGGGTCCAATTTCGTAAACGCGGCCTAAGTCGACTGACTGACTCGTGTGAACTGAAACCTGCTTCTGCAATCATCTGTCACACGTGTAAGTAGGTGATTCGTTTTTTATGTAAGAATAAGAGCAGTTTCCTTTCACTTTTTGTTCCGTAGAGCATTAGTTTTCTTAACCGATAGACAAAATTTATGTAACAAAATTATTGTTAAATGAGGGTGTAATGAAACTCAGCTGTATGTTTCCTTTGTACTACTCGATGGCAGTGACGTGCTCAAAAAATTTAGTTAGAGTCCGCTTAAAATATATAATTTATAAAAAATAATATTTCTCTCATTTTATTTTATTTGTGTAGTTTGATAAAAAATGCGTATTAAAAATTTAGTCAATAAAAATTATTTCGATCTTTATAATTTATTATAATTACATTTTAATCCAACTTAATTTTTCAAACACTCTAATTTCAAACCGTAGTAAAAATTGCACACTAATTTGAAATTCAATCAAAATTGACAATAAAAAATAATAAATGTGGACTCACTATATTTAGCTAACTCACCTTAAGTTAGCTAACCGAAATGCATCGTTTTTTCCAGAGAATGGATCTCAAATCTCATTCTCTCTCTTCCTCTCTTCGACACTCTCCCATTCTCTTCCATGAAAATCTCAAAGCAAGAATTACATATTCTCATAAAAATCTCAATGTTCTTTTTTCCTCAACAATTTATCTTGGCATTAAAGAAAAGCAAGACATAAAATTGTGTAACCTCTTGTGGTTATTATTGTAGAAAGTAATCTTAGGGTTGTGTTTTTTTTTAAATTTGGGTAAAGGATGGTTTGCATTCCAAAAAAGCTGGGAATGGAGATGAGATCTACTTCAGTTAAGATGGTAGAAATTTCTTGTTCTTATTTTTGATGGTGATAGAAATGGTTTCTGGATCTTCTAAGCTTGATGTGCTCCGCCATTATTGACGATGACGATGAACTATGAACTCTCTGTAAAAACTGGCATGACCTTACAAGGCGAGAAAGAGAAGAAGTGAAGAATATGAAAATGGAATGTCACAGAGAGAGAGAGAGAGAGAATGAGAAGAGATTTGATTTTGAGTTATTAGTAGGAATAAAAGAAGAGAAGAAAGAACAGATTTTGATTGCGGGATTGAATTTTTCTTTTTGAGATAAATAATGAAATTGATTAAAAATATTTTCTTTGTTATAAAACTGATATATTGGATGTTATGTACATTAAATTTATTAAAGAAATTATTTATTTCTCTAAAAGTTATGGCCTTTGGAATAAAGGGTTGTGTCATTTAAGATGAAGGTTATATCTTTTAAGTGTAAGGTTATATCTTTTAAAAATAACTTTTTGTATCCTATAAATAGTATCTTAATCCTATGAATTTGGTAACTAAAATCCTAATACAAAAATGAATTTTTCTCTACTCTCTCTTCTTCTATCTATTACATTACTATATATACTCTCTATTTATTATATTTCATAACATGTTATCAATACGAAACTTTAGCCGAATCATACGAATTCATTCTACTATATCTTCGATTTTGTGGAATTGCTTTCTTTTTAAAATCTATTAAAAAGAGAATGACTTATAGTTTATACAACCAAAATTAAAAGTTGCATATCCAAGGTGGTTCACGTTTGAAAAGTAATTCTACATATAATTCTAATATTTATATATTTTAGATATGAATTGTACATATAAATTTAAGTTTGGATTTTATATTTTATTGATTATTGTATAGAATATAATTTTATAATTAAATTAGTATGATATTTTTGTTTTATCATGTCAAATACTGTAAAAATTGATTTTTGACTTTTAGTATATTGATTATAAATTATTTATCTTTATATGTGGATATTATATGTCCCGAAAACATAACAAGAAAGAAAATTATGGAATTAACTAAAATTGCTCTAAAGTAATAATTTTCTTCCACTAGATATTTAAGAATTAAATATCCATTTATTTTATTCTTTAAAATGGAAATAGTATTTTGCATTTTGAATATGCTCATGTAATAGCATCATCGAAAAATAATATATATTATAACATATTGATTGTAAATTTTAAATTAGTTTCACTTTTTTTTTATTTACATAATAAAATTTATTTTTATTTTCTGAAGTAAATGAAATAGTATATTACAATTTGGGGCATAAATAAAAAATAATAACATATTTATCATTATGATATAAAAGATGTCATGATATGAAATCCATCAATTAGATTTATTTCATTCCCTAAGTGAATGAAATAATATATAATATTAAGTGTAAGTGTGAATAATGATAATAATATTCTTGTCATTAAAAATATTAATAATATAATTATTGAATTATTGATTCTTATAATTGTGGAAATCACAAATAATCAAAAATAAATCTTAACAATAGAAGTGGTAAAAGATAATATGACATATTAATTATATACTTATTGTACACCATAATATATTAAAATAAATTTTATCTTTGATATTAAAAGCTCTTGAACGGAAAATATAATTATTTAGATAAATGACTTTGATGCACTATATATTATTATCTTTTTTATCTTGTAGTGTTTTATTTTGACGATATTCGCAGAAATTGATATTATATAAAGATAATAATTATATGAATATAGTTGTAAACTAGAAGTTTACACGTTCAAATATTTTTATTATTTGTCAATGATCAGTTAGGTTATCTCAGATCAATATTGATGTGAAAAAAAGTATTAAATTCTTATATTGATATTTATTAAAGAATCAAAAAATTTTTCAAATTTAATAATTTTTAATGATTGTATTCTCAAAGCAGTATTTATGAGAATAAGCTCTCTATTTATAATAGTTCTGAAAATCGAACCAGTCGGTTCAATCGGGAACCAAGCTGTGGTCTGATTCGAGTTGCATTGAAAAATCGAGAACCTAAAAATCGAACTAAATCAATCAAAACCAATCAAAAATTGGCTAAAAATCGCTGAACCGGATTGGTAAAAACTGGCTCGATTCAATTTTGAGTACTTTTCCAGAAATTATGGACTTTTTCTTTTAATTTGGTCCTCCAAAAAATTTGGGCCACTAATTTTTTAATAGTTGGGCCTTTTTATTTATAAACCCAAATCCTAATATTTTAATTCAATTGAAAAATAATAATATATTTTATGGTAATTAATCTTTTTTTACATTTATTTATATTTTATTTTTTTAAAAATTATTTACTAATTTTTATTTTTTTTGTAAAATCTAAATTTGAAAATTTTTTTATTTGAGTTGACTTTTTTTTTCCTAACTTATATTTTCAATTTTATTTAATAAATATATTTAAAAATATTATATATAAAAATTCAGCTCGACCATATTGAACCTGATCAAACCCTCCGATTCCATGAACTCCTATCTTCACCGGTTCACTGACCAGTCCGGTTCTCAGAACACTGCTACTTACATATAGGAATACTGCTATTATATATAATAGAAATTATTCGCATCAAAATTGTCAAATTTATTAATTATTATGAATTTCGAAATTAGGAGTAGAGAATAAGCAGCTGAAGATGCTAATTACTAATAACAATAATATTATCAAATTTTGATCCTTTCACAAAGTTGTGTAAACTAGAAGTTCTAAAAATAATTAATTTGCAAACTATTTTAAATTAACTACTAAACTCGTACTAGAATCGAAGTTCTTAAAGGATAAAACTGCATATGTTAATAAATCTATTAAATCTGGCGTGTAATAGATTGATCAGTTCCAATGACAAAAATTATTGAAAATAAAAAGGAGTAAATATGTTATATACTCCAAAAGAGATCTTAGATGTGACTAATAAATAATTTTCAAAAGAAACCCAAGTACCTAAAATTAATGATTTTGATTAAATAACAAGATCTCGATAAGTTATATCACGTCAAAGAAAAGATGGAATCAATATAAAATAAATATCAATTGTATTTTTACATACGTTATAATATTTAATATTATGAAGAATTATAATAATCTTGAATATAAGTCTTATTGGGACATATAGACATAAAATGATTGTTTATTTTATTTGGTTCATTTGATATAGACATCTATATGAAAATTTTTAAAGAATTTAAGTTTTTTAAAGTATAAAATTTAAGTTTTAGAGAAATTATATAAAACTCTATATGAATTACTTGCTAATGATAGTCCTTGAAGCATGAAAATTTAAACCCTTAAAATTGTATTTAAATAAATTATAAAAATTTCTATACGAATTAAGAAAATTTGATGGTATAATCGCCTTAAAGATATGATTGAGTAAATATCATGCGATCTATAACAAAAAATAACTATATGACATGATTAATTTGTGTTTCTATTCTTCTTTGATGAAATATATGAAAGTTCCTAAAGGATTCAAAATGTCTGAAGCATATAAAAGATCTTTGTATTGATCAAAGCAATCTAGGCACACAATTCACCTCATTATAGATATGATAAAAGAAAGTTATATAAATGATCCAATTTGACCATGTGTTTTTATAAAAAAGATCAACCGCTGAATTTGTTATTATTATTGTGTATATTGATAATATAAATCTCATTAAACTCCAGTAAAGCTCCAAAATTCAGTGAAATATTCAAAGAAGAAATTTAAAATGAAAGAAGTTAAATATACAAAATTTTGACTCATCCCAAAGAGCGAACATTTTATAAATAAAATTTATATCCATTAATCAGTATATATAATCTAAGGGATTGAAATGATTTTATATGGATAAAACTCATCTATTAATGAAACTGATAGTTGTGAGGTCATTTAACGAGATAAAAGACTAATTTCGATTTCCAAAAATGATAAAGAACTCTTTAATCATGAAATACTATATCTTTTTGCAATAATGAAAATACTGTGTCTTGAAGTACCTTAGTACCATACTGAGGATATATCTTAAGAATCATTGTACTCATAATGATTTATATATAATTTACATTTCTTTATTTATAAAAAATGTCACAATTTATGTCTAATTGAATTAATATTTTGATATGTATAAAATATATATAGCCTGCTTGCATATAAAACAAGCTTCATAATATTGAGAGATAATATTAAAATATATTATATTTATAGTCGGGAAGTTATGGCTACTGAGAATGAGATTCCAAGCTCATCTTTGTATTCTCAGCAATGTGTTACTAGATGGATATCTTGGAGTTTTCCTCCATTGGGCTCTTTCAAACTCAACTGGGATGGTTTAATGAAAGGGGTGAATGCTTTTGGGGGATGTTTGATAAAAAATGGCGATGGTAACTAGATTCATGGCTATGTCATGAATATAGGGACCTGTTTGGTTCTTCATGCAGAGTTATGGGCTCTCCTTGAAGGAATTTGCTTGGTGTGGTCAATGGGGATTAGAGAATTAGTTGTTGACTGTGATAACTTACTAATTGTCTCCCTGGTCTCAACTAAGGATATTCCTGTTAACGGCGTCTGGTCTCTTGTATTGGCAGTAAAGGAGTTTCTATCAAAGGATTAGAGTTGCAAGGTACAACATGTTTTTCGTGAAGCAAACTTTTCAGCAAATTTTCTTGCAGATATGGCATGTTTCTATCCACTTAGCACTCATTTTTTGGACCATCCTCCTCCCAATCTTGATTTATGGCTTCTTCATGATATTAGCGGGAGTTCCAACACTAGACTTTGTGTTTAGTTTTTGATTTTAGAGCGTTACTCTTTCCCCTTGTAATAAAAAAAAGTTAGAGAGAAGAATACTGTTCTCCTTTTCCTTCACTATGATTTTTTTTCAATAGATTTTTTTTAGTAAGGTTTTAATGAGATATATTTTTTGTATAATGGATATATAAGAGAGAGTGTTATAAAATTATATAATATAATGGATGCCCATTAAGTTTATTAAAGAAATTATTTACTTATCGAAAAGTTATGATCTTTGGAATAAAGGATTGTGTCCTTTAAAATAAAATGTTATCTCTTTCAAGTGTTAGATTATGTCTTTTAAAGATGATTTTTTGTGTTCTATAAATAGTTTATTAATTCTATAGATTAGGTAACTAAGATCCTAATACAAAATCAATTTCTCACTATTCTCTCTTCTTCTATCTATTACATTTCTATAATATTTTATTTATTATATTTCATAACATTCTTTTTTTTCTTTTTTATTAATTTGAAAGAGAGTTTATTTGTTAGGTGGGCTAGGTTTGTCTTCTTGTTGGAATGGGAAGTGTGGGTATAATCTTCATCAAATCGCCAGAGACACTGAAATCCATTAATGCCCTTTGCGTTCTTCACTTTTCCTTTATGTCCTTTTAAGCTTGATTGATGCTACCTGAGAGACGAAAGAAAAGGAGTTCAAATTGATTCTGATGTTTAGCCTAAACGGTGGCTTTCGGCTAGCTAACTTGAGGTGAGTTAGCTAGCTACAGTGGGTCCCATGTTTACTACTTTTTATTATCAATTTTAACTGAAATTCAAATTAGAGTGCAATTTTTGATAAAAATTTGAAATTCGGATATTTAGGGGGTTAAGTTAAATTTGATATGTAATTGGAACAAATCACAAAGATTGGGGTAAAGGGTATGGTTTAGCCAAACAATTCATCTCTCATTTCAATAGGAAGTTTACTTTTCAATGATTTGTTATTAAATAATTAAAATTTAGACTTTTATAGCAAAATTAATTAATTTGTTAAAACGTTACTCTCTCGTCTCAATAAAATAGTGTCACTTTTTTTTCACATAAATTAAGGGTTTATTCAGTAAAATTAATTATTATGGTCATTGTTAACTATTTTAATAGCGTTTAGCTATTAGTAATTTTAGTAATTTTTTATGAAGTACTAAAAGTTAAATATTATATGAATTAATTTTTCATAAAATTGTACCTTAACATGTAAAAAGCTAGAGTAAAACTGAAATTTTGAAGTTAATACCCAATTCTTGAATATAGAGAATATATTTTTAAATTTGTTTGAAAAATGCAAGAATCTTGATGGATGAATAAATACCTTGAACATCTTCTGATTAAATTAAAGAAAAATAAAAAAATTAATGTAAAAATCACTTTAAAAAATAAATTGTATTTACCATTTAATTCAAAAAATAAAAGTCATCTTTCTTTCTATTTAAGAACCTAATTAGTATAATAATTAGAGAAACGAAAAAATTTCTCATATAATGAGAAAGGAATATTCTGTCCAAAAATTTATTAAGGAAAAAAAAATCCTATAGCATGACGTTTTGTTTTTAATTATAGAAAACGACAGCAAAAACCTGAAATTGCTTGGCTCAAATTTCATTTCCAAGAAAACTTGCATCTATCAATTTCTTGACTCAGAATCCATAGAGTCGACTAAACGACACAAAGACAATCCTCATAGATAAAAATTGGATGGTTGCAAGTATTTCTGTGTTTAAGTCTTTCAGACGACACGTGGGTCCTTCATCAAATTGACATTTTGTCTTTCGTTTCTTCATTGGCAATATCCTTATCCTAAATTTAAATAAATATTTAACACTAGCAGCATGCCTGCATTATTTACAGTAAATATCTTTTTTTATATTTTTAAAGATATTATCATAATATTTTAAAATATAAAATTTAATGAAGACAAAATTTTATAATTTAAATTATTTTTAATTTTATATTTATTAATTTTGTTGAAATTTATTTAAATTAAACATTTATTTTAAATTCAAAATATTAGACTAATTATGTAAATATTAATATCTATAATAAAATCAAAAGAAAAGAAAATATATATTAAAAATTATTGATTTTCATTTATTTTTAAATTAATAAATTTTTTTAGATGCTATTAAAAATAATAAAATAAATAGTAATAAAAAATCAATTATAGACATATATATATCATTTTTAATTTTTAATGTCACGGATGATTAGCATAATTTATAATAAAATGTTTGAGATGGTTACTTTAATGCTACTGTGTTGTGGGCCCAGAGAGCCTTAGACGCATGATTATTGAACTTAATATGGTATGGGGCCTGAGGCCCATTTACATTTCATATGCTATTGGATCAGGTTAGTAAGAGGCTTACTAAGACCTCATATTTCATATGTTATTGGATCAGGTTTGCAAGAGGCCTACTACGGGCCTTAGGTACTAATATAGGTCCGTTCTAAAGTGACAGGGTTGTGACACAAATAATAAATTTAAAAAAAATTATAATCGTATCTCTATATTTTAAATAAATAGATTATTCTATCTTTATATTTTAAAAAATACACTATTATACACTCATAGTTTAGATTTATCGTATTAACATGTGCTTCTGTTCATTTCTTTCATTTTTAAAGTAATTTAATAAAATGTTTTTCTGTTCAATTGAAAAAAATGAAATTTAAAAAACAACAAGAAAAAAAGTTTTTTTGTTATATTCATATTTACTTTACAAATTTCTAATAATACAAGAACAACGATTTTGAATTTTTTTTAATGATAATGTTATTAAATAACATTATTAATTTATTAACATTAGAAAAAAAATTGAAAATTTTATTATTTGAAATAATATTAATAGTATATTAGGTATATACTTAATTATTGAAAAAAAATTGAATTATTAAATTAAAATAAACTGAAAAATTTATTATATGAAGCAATATTAATGATATTATTATTAGTTATTTAGTTAACATTTAATACTATTAATTATATCAATATTAATGTTAATTTAATTAGAGCATCTCCAATGCAACTCTGGATTGTGACTAATGCATTTTAATAAATAAAAAGTGTGAATTGTGATATGACTTAATGTTAAATTCTATATGTTAGATTTTAAAAATGACTCTTCAATGCATGAAAAAGAAATCAATTTGAGTGTAAATAAAGAGAAGAAAAAAAATAAAAAGAATAAAAGAATAAATAAATAGGGGGGAAAAATTCCTTGAAAATGATATCATACAAAATATGAAACTTGAAATTCTTTTTATGTAAGATTAATTAAAAAAACAAAATTTGCTAGCCATGCATAAAATGATCGACCTCATCTTTTTTATTTATAATTGTAGCCACAAGAAGTGGAATCCCTTTTCATTTATTTATCTACTATAATATTTTTTTTAAATTTAATTTTAGAAAGTGCAAGAGATAACCTTTTCATGAAAGAGACACACAACATTACATGTTACCACTAATTGTATTTGTACATTGACATTTGGAAAGGGAAATTAAAGGATAATTTAGTAATTCTACATATCATTTCCATATATTATTATTATGTAAGTAAGCAAGGTTGAAAAATAAAGCACTCTTTGAACAGGCAACAAGAATCCCCATTTCTTTTGTCTTCTCACACGTAAAATATATGACTAGATATCTTTTAAATCGCTTTTTGAATGGAAGAACCGAATACAAATGAAAGGCTAAACTCTAAAGAAAGAAACAATCAAGTTCTACAAGGACAAAACCTAAAACAATATTTATTCTTTATCTGAAGATTGAAACAAAAATGAAAAACATTTCTTTTGTCAAATGAATCTCCGTTAGCAAAGGCTCTTATTCCATCATCACCATTTACAAATGCCATACACCTCTCCAAGCTGGAAAAGAATCACGGCCAGAGCAAGAAAATATTACATTCAAGAATTCTTTCATGACTTTCTATTCCTCCCTTCTCATCAACATTTTTTTTTTATACAATAATTAACAAAAATACACAGAAAATCTCTCTAAATCCCCACTAGTCTGTGTTTCTCCATAAACATGCATTTTACCAGATTGCGGTATATATATATATATAGAGAGAGAGAGAGAGAGAGGAGCTTTCACAGGACAAGGCAAGTCTCCTGTTGCTGGTGTTTGAGCTGTTGCTTGGCTTGTTGTCGGGACCAGTATGCATGTGCAGTTAGGACCCTGTCCAATAATTCCTGAGGGACAGGTTCTCCCCTCCTTTGTTGAGGGGATATTCTTGCTGTATGCACAAGAGTTTTCCATTTATCCTGCATAACCCAAAAATAACTGTCAAAACTGAACCAAACCGACCACATTTACCATTTCAAGCATATTTATGAACAGCTCACCTTTGCTTTTATGGCTTTCTGGTAAATGTTCAATTAGTCATATAGCACCTTCTTAACTCGTGTATTGCAAAAGGTGGAAGTGGGGATCAGGCAATTTGGTAAAAGGGCAGGTTAGTAATGAGACGAGAAGAATGTGAGGAAAAGAAAAGTATCTAAGAGGCATAGTGATAGATTAGAATTGAAGAGATTCCTTGTGGGACAGTTGTCATTTTACAGATAAGTCATACAGACCACAAAAGGTATTAAAGTGTATCCAATCATTTACCAGTTATACAAGCAACTATTTATTTAACAAATTAAACTAACTTCATACTCTTGAGGAATGTGGGCTCAATATACAAAGTCTCACATTTTTCAATTTTAAAAAAAGATCAGATTTAAGAATATAACTCCGGAAATAATCAAATACCGGGGGGGGGGGGGGGGGGGGGGGGGGGGGGGGGGGGGGGGGGGGGGGGGGGGGGGGGGGGGGGGGGGGGGGGGGGGGGGGGGGGGGGGGGGGGGGGGGGGGGGGGG
>CANUEX010039958.1:0-29163 GCA_948099535.1 Jatropha multifida
TAATATGGGCTTACTATTCCGATAGTCAAATGATAATAGGGATGAGTTGTGATAGTTTAGGCTTACTACGGGCCTCGGGTGCCTTAAGCTTACCTAGGTCCTAGTGCCGGTCCGGCCCACGGTTTTGGGTCGTGACATATAAGTAAAAATATTATTTTGAATTTATATTAACTTAATTCCATTTCTATATTTAAGGAAAAATATTACCCGCTTGATTTTTATTTCAGCTTGGACAACAAAATAATGACATCTAGACACCATAGAAGAGATTATATTAGTTCTGGACCGCAAGACACTAGTTTGTTACGACATCAACGTCATCATAGATCTGAGACTATATGGTATGGAGATGCTGATATACCAGTTTTACGGTGCTGACGTTCTAGGGCTGCTCTACACCTACCGGATGATGTAGATGCATGCATAGTTCCTTTTTTGCAATCTAGCATATTTTGTGGAGTATTGCGAATTGGTTTCTTTTAACTAGACTGGCATCTGATCACTGCACTTGTTGAGAGATGGCGACCAGAGACTCACACCTTCATGATGCCTGAGGGAGAGTGCACCATCACACTTCAAGATGTAGTTTTACTTATAGGTTTGCCTATTGATGGTGATGCTGTGATTGGCAATACTCGTTTAGAGTGGGCAGATGTGTGTGAGGAATTACTAGGAGTGCAACTGAGCCGTCAATATTTAAGGGGCAGTTTTCTTATTATATCTTGGTTAGTGGAGCAATTCAATGAGGTCACTGTCAATGCTGACTTAATCACTTTATAGAGGCATGCGCGAGCATATATCATGAGACTAATAGGTGGATCCTTATTCAGTGATAACACTTTAATAAGAGTCTCCCTCATCTATTTGTCGTTACTTGCCGATCTTAATAGGGCAGGAAATTATAGTTGGAATGGGGCAGTCTTGGCCTATTTATATAGAGAGCTATATCGTGCAACTGATCCTTCAGTCTCAGTAATTAGTGGCACCTTATTTATTCTTCAAATTTGGGCTTGGGAGAGATTTACAACAATTGCTCCTAAAATCACTGATCCTAACCCTCACCCTAATGTTCCGTTTGGTAGTAGGTAATTCAAAACTGAATGAAATTTTTATCTAAATGAAAATGCCATATAAATAATGGTTATGTTTATTTATCGCAAGTGGAGCAACACTTGTCAAATAATAGAGGTCACTACCCACGTGCTTATTTATATTAGATACCAATTCGATAGGACATCATATCAACAGGTATGACACCCGATTATATTTACAATAAGTCATGTATTGCCCTAGTCTTGCAATTAGTAATTGAAAATTTGAATTGTAGATAAGATGAGAACCATGACAATGTTCTTAAAGCACTCCCAACATATTGTCTACAAGGTCGCGATATTTAGAGGGCACAAGTCCCTCTACTATGTTTTCATATTGTTGAGTGGCACTATCCAAATAGGGTGATGCATCAATTCGGGATGCAGTAGCCTATCTCCAGGCAGCCCTAACCTTCTGATGACCTTCACCTAATAGATTTATGATTGTTTGAGTCTAATTGGATTGCAGCCCTTGGATTTCACTTTGGGATAGTCGCAATAACAGAGTTGTTCCTGGCACACCTGCTACACAGCCACTCCATTATCATTCTCACTATTTAGAGTGGTATCGTCACATAGCCCACCGTTGGATTTCACATGCTGGAGCTGCTTTAGGAGCAATTGTGAGTGTGAAAATATATATAATATTATACTGTAGAGTTACTTAATGAGTAAAATATTGATATGATAACTATGCGAATTTATTTTTGTATGTCTACTAACAAGAGATGGCTTAGAGGATGCCCATATTAGACTTGTGACACCATCTCCGCAGAATATTGCTTATGTACTACACTTAGTAAATGCTATGTTTTGCACCTTGGAGGAGGAAAGGCGGATCACCACAATGCACCCACCACAACCAGCACTTTTTGCTCCGATAATAGGCGATATGCAGGATGACACAAAAGTCCAGGAACCACAGCTACAACTACGACGTCACCGTTCTAGGGTTGCACGACAAAAGGTCATTCCTATTCCAAATGTTGTTGAATGTGATCGCATTCCCTACCTAGTTGCATTTCCTTCGTTTGCTACATATACTGATGATGCTGGTGGTCAGTCATCATTTTTCGGACAACAAATGGATATAAACTAGAATCAAACAAACACTTTTTCGACCCAGAGTTCATTTGATATGGCTAGTATTCCTGTGCCCACTCCTATTGAACATTTGGCCCTATTGTCAACACAAATGCCTAACATGCCACAGTGGCAGACTCCTATTAATGTCAGGTTCGCACCATTTTCATGCATATCATCGCAGAATCATCCAACTACACATGAAGCTCCATTCACATCAAGTGCATCTGACTCCCTTTTTAGACAATGCGAGAGTAGTGATCATACTACGACACAACAAGATATTAAATCTTTACAATCATTTGAATCACATGATCAAACTCCAGATTTGAACATCGCCACATTTGATGCGCCTACTCCAACAAATGAATCTCCTTCAATTATTGAGCCTCACTCACATCCTCATGAACAACGTAGAAATGGAGTCGGTGGCTATCCGATCTGAACATGTTTGTTTGTTGTGGCTAGATTTTCCACATATTGAATAATGGATTCTTGATGTACTGCCGAGCTTAGCAGCTTTCTAATCCATTTTATTGCAAATTCGAGATGATTTTGGTCTACCTTTATTCCGTATTTGTGACACATCTGGGACAAGTGGCTTACCATTTACAACGGGCCAATAGTCAGAATGTCCAAGGGGATGGAACATATATTCATAGCATTTTAAAGATTTCTCCAGGGTATAATACTTGTGCACGAACTGTGTATAATCAATGCCTTTTGAATTGCATGCAGCTATTGCATGAGAACAAGGGATCCTAATCTCTTGAAATTTGCCACATGAACATGTCCTATCTTGAAGCTTAATGACTTGCTTTCCTCCTTTCTTCCCTGTACGAATTTCAAATTCCATTATCTGGATATTAAATGTAACAATGCGATGGCCACCTGATGCAATTTCATTTTCCTTCAGCATTTCTATGCAATAATGGGTGAACCTAAAGCCACTTTATTGTTGATGAATGAAATTGGTGCGTCTAGTGTCAAAATACCGAACGCATTGATAAAAAATTTGATCCACCATTGCTGTAATAGATAGAGCCTTGAAACCTTTAAGTATACCATTCATAGACTCAATTGTGTTGGTTGTCATAGAGCCATACTGTTTCCCTCTATTGTGTGAATGCGTCCATTTCTCTAGTTCAATCTTATTAGCCCATTCAGTTGTCTCTCAATGTAATTCACGAATGTTTTTCATTATGATGAAGAACTTCTTCTTTTGATTTTCATAGGCTGGAAACATCAAGACAAATGACCAAGGAAAATGAAAGAGCACTTAAAAAACCTAAGAATTAAAGAATATGGCATATGCAGTAGTGATAATGTGCTGCTGGAGGCAACCACCAATCTTTTTGCATTGCTTTTTTAATACCAACATGACAGTCTAATATCACATATATATTGTCTCGTCAGTGATAAAAACTCTGATGCAATCCATAAACCAACCCCAATTAGAAGCATCTTCGTTCTCAACTATGGCAAATGCATGTGGAAATATTTGGTTATTCCCATCGAGTGTTATTGCACACAATAGACAACTAGTATATTTTCCATATAAGAAGGTTCCATCTACCATTATAATAGGACGACAATGTTGAAATCCTTCAATTGATTACTTGAATGCCCAAAACATCTTATCAAAAATGCGACAATGCGGATCTATGTTATCATTTATGTAATGGTCATAGTCTTCAATAATAAAAACTGAGCCAAGATTGAAATGAACAAATGCAGTCGTGTATTGGTGTAATCGTTTATATGATTCATCCCATTCCCCAAATAGCTTGACAATGGCCATTTGTTTCACATGCCATGTTTTTCAATAAGTGGGCTCATATCCGACCTTATCTTTAATCTCAGCCTGTAGAGCCTAATTTTGATATTTGGTTGTTCTTCTATCATAGGTAGAATAAAAGCACAAATATATTTAATATCCAAATGCTAATGGTTGTATATCAATTGGCTGTTAGTGTAGGTGTGACCACCATTATACCTTATGATTTTCCATACATTGGATGCCTTCATCTTGCTTGCTCGTAATCTCCAATTACATTGATTTGATTGATCTACACATTTGATAGCATATGTTGTGGGTCTAGTTTCAATCGTACGAAATTGATGATGCCTTCTTAGATTGTATTCTTTAACAGCTGCTTGTACTGCATCTTTGGAGGGAAATAACATACCAATTGAAAATTCTTTTAACACAAAGGTTTAGCATGAGGATCCATTGTCAACAAATCAAAATCAATTTTCGACAATGGTGCTACAAGAACAATAGGCAGTATTGGATTTTGAATATGAGTGTTATAGTATTCTTGCAAATTTAGAAAACCTTCATCATTCACATCATCTTCATTATCATCATCAGTAGCATCATCATCATACCATAACTCATCCTCCTCGTCTTCGTCTTCTTCATTGTAATTACCATTATCGTTATCATCACTACTACTACAACTATCAACACCTATATTACCATCATTATCACCATCCTCATCATTATCCCCATCCTCATCCCTATCCTCATTCCCATCACAATCTCCATTCCTATCCCCATCACCATTTCCATCATCACCCCCATCCCCATCCCCACCCCCACCCCCACCCCCATTTGTATCACAATCTCCATTTCCATCACCATCCTCATCCTCATCCTCATCACCATCCTCATTCCTATTATTAGCATTATCATAATTACTAGGACTTGGAGGAACACCTCGAAAAATATCAACGTAAAATTGAATACACTGTATAGCTGCAAACTGACTATATAATAAAAAATTAAAGAGACATCATTATCATTCCACAGCTCCATACAGTTGAATTGCATATCACCATTTGCTAGTACAGGTTGTCTAAACATTATTTTAGCTATAAATTCATTATCTTCCTTTAGTTTGATTGCCCGCACAATTTTCATGACTAACTCTCCGAATCTCAATCTTCTAGAAATTTTAAAAATCTTAGATCTACCACCATCGTAGTCATATCCAAATTGACTATGAATAATCCTATCATTCCAGTGAACACTACCATATGATGGAGTTGTCATTTTCTACAAAATATATTTTTGAATTCGAATTAGTTTTATGTCACCTTAGAATTAATTTTATTTGACCATCATTGAACATATTGATTATTTAACTTATTTTATATTTACAATATTCTCAATCTTTAAACAATTTAATACTCAACCTTCATAACCTAATAATTTTATATTTACAATGTTCTCTAACTCAATTTATAAATAAGTTATATGGAGATATATGCAACAAAAATAATAACTTAAATTAAAATGACATTTCGATATAAAAAAATTATGTATCTTAAAAACAAACTTCTCCTACATATGCTGAGTCTAGAAAAAAAATAAATAAATAACTATTACAAGTCAAATATTTTATTCGTAACAATTAATACTGTAACTTAACAAAAAAAAAGTACTATAAACTTACCAAAAAGCATGAATCTTCATATTTGACTTGTCACACTTTTATTTGTTTCTTAGTAGAGTAGTAGTCGAAAATGATAATATGTAGTGTATAATTTCTTTCTAAAAATAGCAGAAGAAAGAAAGGAAATTAATAAAAACATACATCACAATTAGACAGTGGAGGGGGTTTATATAGGCTGGATGGAGTTATAGAATACCTATTGTTCTACTAATAATGTAACAATTGTAAAGATAAATCTCTGCAAGATTCCTTCCATTCCCCTTACTTTACGTGTCTTCATAAAACTTTACTAAAGTCCCTTCCCAATGCAAAGAATATATTCTTGACACTATGATATTGTTTCATTTATAGTGCAATATTATTTTATTTAAATATTCTTCTTTCTTTATTTATTTTTGCTTAATCTTTTTCATAATGTTACACTGATAATGACACAACAGCAATGCTTATTGAGCTGACACTGCTGCATTATATCACTTATAGTGTAACATTCAAAAAAGACAAAGAAAAGAGAATATTGCTCTGTAAAGCTACTGCAAAGCTGCTGCACATCGTTAAAATAAATTGAAATTTAATGCTTTTGCTGCACTATGACTCCAACAATGCATTTGTTACACTATGACTGGAACAAAAGCCTTTGAAATGTCAACAAAATACCATTTTGGTAAATATTTTCCAGCCAACACCATTTAGAGAAATATTTTTTTCCATAGCACCATTTTGGGAAAAAACCCAAAATACTGCTACTCTGAAAAACTTCTTTATTTTTGGACATTTTGAATTCCGCAGTCGTAAGAAGTATATTTTAATTATGTATATTATGAGTGAGCTACTGTATGAAATAATAGTTGTCCTAAATATTTATTCGGATGTATGTGTGGCCAGCAAACATAATATATTTGAGATTTATTAGGCTTGATCATATGTGATTGATTGAGACATTTACCATTGGGCCATGTTTATATGGATACTGGACCCACACAGGTTAAATCTATATGGGCTCACTATTACTAGAGGACAGGTAGACTCGTGTCTGGACTTTACAATCAAGCTTACTACAAGCTTGGGGGCCTTAAACTTATCCAAGTCCTAGTGCCGGTCCGACCCATGGTTTTGGATCGTGACACTTTGTTTAGATTAAAATAAATACAATTGCTTAATTTGTATTGAAGTTTGTCTTACAAGCCATTTGTAATGCTACTTCTTATGTACTTAATTCTATTTTATTTATAATAAATTTATAATAAAGTGGTCTCAAAATAAAATTCAATCTAATCCTTCAATTCCTAATTTATAAATGCAGATTTTGAAAACCTTAATAAATGCCCCAAAAAAATTAAGCCATCACTGAATTTCTAACCTTTTATCCTTAACTCCAAATCAATATCTATATACAATTATAATGAAAAATAATAATAGATTTTTTTATTATTTGGTAATGAAAATAAATGAACAGATGATCTGAATTGATAATGGTAATTATTTTGGCTATAGTGATAGTATTACCTAGTGCATTAGAGAAAGGAATATATGCAAATACACATAAATTCTTGAACCCTCAAAAAGTGACTAAAAATAGAAATATATAGTTCTTGTTTTTTTTCTAGTTTTATAAATATTATTTTTTTTCAAGTCAAACAAATTTAGTATATAATAGAAAAAATATTAAGAAAATTAAACATGTTTGATCATCAAGAGGCTATCTATTTATTGCAAGGGAGATATAAATCTCTTACTAAATTAAAATGATAGTAGTTATAAATTAATCCAGTAACGAAAAGAAAATAAAACATAAAAAAATTATTATTAGGAATAGAACTCTTTCGAAACTCAATATATAACAAGAAACAAATTGTATTAAAAAAATTACAAATTTGAATTTCAAAAATATCCCATTCTAATTGAAAATGCTGTAATTTAATGAAATTTGATGTTGATAAAAAAAGATTATAGTTGTAGGATAAAATAAAGAATAATTGTAATAATTAAAGAGGAGCAGCAGAATACCTTTTTAGAGAGAAAATCAAACTTTACTGTGATGTTACACCTGAGATTACCAGCCTGATAATTATTCCCATGCCTTCTTCTATCACGAACAAAAATAAGAATGGATTCACTTGTCGTCAATGTGAGCGACTACCAAAGTCATCCACAGAAATTATACACTCCAAAACTTAAGGTATTTTAGATGGTTACCTCTTTGGAGATATTGCAGGGAGAAGTTACTAACAGTGATTAACGTGTGGAGAGATATTAGTGTTAAATCCTACTTTGTCTTTTAACTAGGGATATATATATATAAAACTCTAGTATAATTTTTTTGGATAAATATGTAACCCATTGTGGTTGCAAAATGGGCTTTACGCCACAAATAACATTTCCCACTCAAATACATTTGGATACTGCATATCTCCATTCATAAAGGAGATGGAGTGTGCAGCTTGACGGGAAAGATAAAATTGAGGAGCATTATATTAAGTCACCACCTAACTAACATAAAACTTCAACTCCATATCTTGACATATACCTTAAATTGCATGTTCCTACCAGATTAAGCATTTTTGATCCCTCAAGAATAAAGTTAGTAAAGAACATGCTATAATCTCTCAATTATACAATTTACTCATGATTACATCAAATTTATTTCTGATATAATCGCCCGAGCTATGAGTCATAAGTCATAGGTGAAACATTAATCAGTTTTTCCTTGACTACACATGACAATCCATATAGACTTGATTGCTTTCTTAGACATGCTCCATCAGATGGAATGAATCATCGCCTTTAGAATCACACACTAAAGTAGCAAACATCAAGTCTCCACTTCATGACATAGTGTTAAGTTACCAAAGGGTATATATATGTGTGGATTTTATAAATCCTAAAGCTCACACAGCGATGAAGTAGGGATCCATTCAATCACTCCTATAACGGTCGCCAAATAGCACATACAACACAAATTTATATATTATGGTGCAACTCCCACTCAGGATATGTCACGCTAAAACACCATACGAATTTATAATTAGTTACTCTGCATGAGTATCTAATCTATTAATTCTAAGACGAATGCCCATATGACAATTTCTTAAAAAAAAATTTCAATTTGGCTACAAATAGGTTTCATGGAAGTGGATAAATTCCATGTTCGACTAATCAAATTTGTTTCATCTTAACCTCTTGTTAAGGCGAGATAAATATCCAATTCTTATGCTTTCACATTAGCAATAAAATATTAATTTTTACTTCCACTAAAAGCTAAATTTTAAGGATATAGTCTCATTCTACTCGCTCACCTAGTGATAGGGCAATCACCCGTGTGAGAGGGTTGATCTAAAAAAATTTGATGACATTTATTTAAAAAATAAACATATACATACATATAAATAGTGCCATTAAATTATGCAAATAATGATAAAAAAATATATCCACTGTTATTATTAATTGCATAAAGATATCCAAACAACAAGTATATCAAATCCTAAACAATCCTAAACCTTTGACGTGTTTAAAAAACAAGTACCTAGTAATTGGTTTAGTAAAAGGATCTACAAGCATATCACGAGTAGGAATATGCTTAAGGAATACTTGACCTTGTGCAATGATATCTCGAATGAAATGATATCAGGTGTCAATATGTTTTGACTTTCCATGATACTTTGGATCCTTAGTAAAAGCTATTGCGGAGTGTTGTTGCAATAAATTTGAACAGCATCACTAGCATGAGTTGTAACATTTAAGCTTACTATGAATCACCTCAATCAGATTGCTTTTTGAACTGCAATAGTACATGCAACATACTCTGACTCCATCGTTGATAAGGAGACACAAGCTTGCTTTTTGCTACTCTACAAAATGGCACCTCCTCCCAAAATGAATACATATCCAGAAGTGCATTTGAATTCATTTCGATCTATGGACCCATTAGCATCAGTATATCCAACTAGATTAAGGCTCCCACCATGATAGCATAGAGCGAGGTTCTCAATACCTCTTAGATATTTTAAAATCCTTTTGACTGCTTGCCAATGCACAATTCCAGGATTACTTTGATATCTACTTGCTAACCCAACAATAAAGCAAATTTCAGGTTGAGTACACATCATAGCATACATCAAACTGCCAACTACACTTGCATAGGGAACATTTTCCATTCGCTTCTTTTGTTCTTTTGTCTTTAGGCATTGTTCAATACTAATAATTTGACCCTTGTCTATGGAGTATTAACAGGTTTTGAATTATCCATTCTGAAGCGCTCTAAGACTTTCTTTATGTAAGTCTCTTGAGACAAACTTAAGAACTTCTTAGATCAATCCCTTTGGATCTTCACTCCTAATATATAATTAGCTTAACCTAAGTCCTTCATCTCAAAAGTATAGGACAACCACTCTTGAGTGGCTTTAATCAACTCTAAATCATTTCCAGCTAAAAGAATATCATCGACATATAATGATAAGATGAGAACATTTTTCTCTTCTCTTTTGACATACACACAATGATCTTCTTTGGTCATAATAAAGCCAATAGAGATAATTGCATTATAAAATCAATGATACCATTGCCTAAATGATTACTTGAGACCATAAATGCAATGCTTAAGGCGACACACTTTATGCTCTTGACCTTCAGCCACAAATTTGATTGGTTGTTCCATATATATTTGTTCATCCAATTCTCCATTGAGAAATGTTGTCTTCACATCCATTTTGAATAATTCCCAATCAAGATGTGCGACAATAGATAGAATTAAGCGTATTGAGGCAATTCTCACAACTGGGGAGAATGTCTCATCATAGTCTATCCCCTCTTTTTGGGTATAGCCTTTCACTACTAGATGGGCCTTATATTTATCAATTGATCCATTCGCATAGCATTTGATTTTGAAAACCCACTTATTTTTTATAGTCTTACACCCTGATGGAAGATCAACTAATTCCCACACATTATTCTTAGCCATTGAACTCATTTCCTCCCTCATTGCATCAATCCATTATTATGAAGCATGTGATGTTATAGCAATTTCATAAGAAATAGGTTCATCTTTATCCATAGTAGCACACGTGAAGGATTCTCCTTCGATCTCAAAATGTCGACGAGGAATCAATCCATGTTTGCTTCTACGTAGCTGTGGATCTTGAGGCTCTATCTCAAATGGTTCACTCCCACTATCTCCAATATCCATCAGAGAAGAACGCATTTCTTCACCCTGATTTTGTGATATTGAGACATCATCTTGTAACTCATATAGTTGAAGGTCTTTTTTAACTTCACTAATGTTCTAGACATCATCTTCTAGGAAATCCACATCGCGGGAATCTATTTCTGTCATCCCTGCATCAGGATGTTAACCATACATCATATAACCCTTAGAATTCTCAAAATATCTAACAAAAATACTTTTATTAGCTCTAGAGCCTAATTTCCCATGTTTATGATATGTATTATGAACATATCCTGCTGAACCTAATGGATGTAAACCATCTAAGTTAGGTTTATCACCATTCCACAATTCATAAGGAGTAGAGGGAACAGATTTAGAGGGCACTCGGTTAAGTATATAGGTAGTTGTAAGAAGCGCATCACCCCAAAAATTGATTGAAAGGTTAGCTTATGCCATCATAAACCTAACCATCTCTAAAAGTGTATGATTTCTTCTTTTCCCTACACCATTTTTTTGCGAAGTATAAGTAATAGTCAATTGCCTATGTATCCCCTTTCCCTCACAAAACATTTTAAACTAGTCAGATAAATATTCTTAGCCTCTATCAGTTTGAAGAACCTTTGTGCTCTTTTCTTTCTGATTCTCAACCTCAATTACAAAACGTTTGAAGCACTCCAAAGCTTTTGACCGATAAGATAATAGAAAGATTGAACCATACTGCGAATAATCATCAATAAATGTGAGAAAATAAGATGCACCATGGCGAGCCCTCGCACTTATAGGTCCGTATATGTCAGAATGGATTAACTCTAATAAGGAAGAGGCCCTCTTGGCCTTTCCAAAAGGCTTTTTGTAGGCTTTACCCACTAAGCACGGTTACACATAAGTAGACTTACTTTACTGAGTGACCCCAAAAGGCCTTCTTTGGCTAATCTAGCCATTTTATTTTGTCATATGTGTCCTAATCTCGCATGCCATTTAATTGAATTTAAAGCAATATTAGTAAAAGAAATAACAAAAGAAGCATAATTGTTATTTATATTAGAAACCAAATCCAACATAAAAAAATTCATTCCTTATGAAACCATAACCACGGAGGTCTAAACTTAAATAAATCTTTAATTAAGTTCCTTCAAAATGGAAAGAATATCCTAGTTTTAACATCGTTAAAACTGAAAATAGACTACATCGAACACTAGGTGCATGCAACACATCATGTAATATTAAATCGTGTCCAATTTGCATCTTTAATAGATAGGAACCAATTCTAAGGACTTCTTTCTCAATACCGTTTCCCATAGTTACATAATAGATACTCAACGATAACCTACATATCTTGGTCGATCTCTCACTATATGGTTTATTGCCCTTATGTCTACAATCCAACCAGAGAGAACATGAGCAATAAATATTTTTTAGCAAACTAAAATGCTTGGAGAGCAGGGATAAGGAAATTCCTTCTTCGGTTCAGTGCAATCACAAGCGAAGTGTCCCATCTTTTGATAGTTATAGCACTTGACTTTGCTAATATTTTTCTTTCCACGTTTACCTTTATGCTTACCAACTTTTCCATTCTTTAATGGAGGGATCCAGCCTTTTGCTGTCCATAGCGCTTTTGCTTATTTGAGCACCTATCAGTTTGAGCAACCATTGTTGTGCTACAATTTGCCACTCTGGGCTCCGCCTTAAACAAAAGATAGGGTGAAAGGTCATCAAAAGTCTTGATGCTTTCATTATGTGTTAGCACCAATTTGACATGTTCCCAAGAGGAATCAGGCAAAGACCTTAGAATGTCCAAAATTTTTTGCTCATCATTAAGATCTACTCCAGCTGCTTTCAGTTCTCTGATCATCGTAAACATAGTTTCTGAGATGCTCCTACATGCATATATTTTGGATCAATGACGTAGTCATTGAATTTGAGAGTTAAGGCCCTCAGGCTCGTTGCTGTGGTGCCACCAAATTTAAGTTTGAGGTGCTCCCACATAGCTTTAGCAGTTGAAAAAGTCTCAAACTCTTTAATCAGTTCATTGCACATGCAGCTCAACATTGTATAGGGCGCGCTACGATCCTTATTTTGCCATTTCTCATAATTGCCAACTTGAGCAAGGACTGCATTTTCAGGTGGTGACTCCGTGGTTTCTATCAAGGTATTAAGTATGTCCTTCTCATTAAGAAGATAATGAATTTTTCTATGTCACATGTCATAATTGTAACCGTTCAATTTGTCTTGATTTGCTAACTCATAGACCAATTTCTTAGAAGCCATATTCACTACTATCATTTCAAAAAACTAAAAAAAAATAGAGATTAACATGTATGTATTTTCTTTTATTTTATACATAATAAAATCAGATATGAAATTCAAATAAGCACAATAAAATCGAAAATTTTACCCTTGTGGGACTAGTAATCTTCTCTTACTATGCAAATTAAAATGACACATCCTAATTAAATTATGTATAAAATACAAGGATTTGTTCCTCTTATCCACAATATGATATAATCATATAAATGTTCAAATAAATCACTTATTGGACTTAATAGTTTGATGCAACATGCCAACATGCATTTTAGATAGAATAATTGTGCTCACATAACATGAAAAAATTATTGCTCCATAAATAAAATTATCATAAAAAATATGGAGTACTAATTATACACATTAAAAAAATATGTCTATAATTTCTACCTAAAAATTTGAAAACTAAAGAAAAATATATGCACCAAAAAATTAAAATAAGTCCAAATTTTACAATCAATGGCCTTTTGCCAAAAAAAATTGCAATTATTCTGAGAACAGTGACCTCATGCCTAAAAAAAATTATTTTTTTTATTAGTGTGGAAACAATGAATATTTGCCTTTTGGAAATCAAAAAAAAAATATTTACTTTAACAACAAATAAAAAAATACAGTAGCCTTTTGCCAAAAAAAAATATTAATTTTCAATAGGCCCTTGCAAAACAAACCACAACAGTAAAAGAAAGAAAATTAAAAGGACAATTAACATTGAAGAAAAAAAAATAGTATTCTTCTACCACTTAAAGAAAATTAATTTTCTTCTTTAAAATAAGGTTGGCTTTTACCAAAACAAGTAAAAAAACTTTACAGTAGCATAATGCCTCTTCATAAACCCAAAAAAAAGAGTTAATTGCTTTTATTTTGGCATTATCTGCGGCCCACTGCCACTTCTTTTGATAATAACAACAATCCAAAGAATTATTTTGTTGTCTGTGGCCATCTGCCACAAAATAAAAGTAATCCTTCATTTTTTTTTTTAAATTTCAAACTTCGCCATTTTAAACAAAATATATATATATATATATAATCACAAATTTATTATATTTCCAAAATAATAAAACGAAACTGTAAATAAATATAGTTTTAATAATAGACTTTTGCAACTTAAAACTAAATTTAGTTAGTATTATTAATTATTTTCATGAATATATATATATATATATATATATATATTCTGGATCTATGGTATAAAATATAAAAAAATATATATATTCAACAATTTCACAAGAATAAATCATCTTTAAAGCGAAAATCAAGTATCACACGCTCTGATGCCATTATAGAATAAAATAAAGAATAATCACAGTAATTAAAGAGGAGCAGCGGAATACCTCTTTAGAGAGAATCAAACTTTACTGTGATGTTACGCTTGAGATTACCATCCTGATGATTATTCATAGGCTTTCTTGTATCACCAATAAAAATAAGAGTGGATCCACTTGTCGTAAACATGAGCGGCTACTAGAGTCATCCACAGAAATTACATACTTCAAAACTTAAAGTATTTTGAGTGATCACCTCTTTAGAGATATCGCAGGGAGAAGTTACTAAGAGTGATTAATGTGTGGCAAGATACTAGCGTTAAATCATACTCTATCTTTTAACTAGGGAGATATATATATTTATATGAAACTCTAGCATAATTTTTTTGAATAAATATGCAACCCATTATGATTGCAAAATGGGTTTAGGCCCACGAACAACAATAATCAAGTCAATAAATAAAAATTACAAAACAAATAATGCTGAGATTTAACTTTGTTTCATTATTTTTCTAAATTGCTGGTTTAAAATAAATAAATTAATTAATTAATTAATTAATTAAAAAGATTATATGAAAGCAATGTTCTATCATCGCCAAATAAATCTATAATTTTTCCTATAAGTATATAGAAAAAGAAGATTATACTTTTTCTTTTTATTATCTCTATGTATTTATTTAAAAAATAATTTTAAAAATTATATCTAATCAGATAATAAAATTTCTTTTTTCTTTCCTAATTACAGGTATCTCAAATTTATTGGATTAGAATTAAATCATACTTAAATCGGATCAGCTAAAAAATAGATAAAATGTTTTTAGTAAATATTTGCTTCATTCATGAAAATTGAACCCTTGATCTCATCTCATTTAAAAAAAATTATCAAACCACTTATCTAAATATTCACTCATATAAAATGTAATTTTTAACTAAAAAATCTCAGTATTCTCTTTTTATTTTTACATTTATATATAGATATAAATATATAAAAATGGATATGACTTTGGGCCGAGCCCATTGGAACATTACTCCCACAAGGCCTTTTACGAGTCGGGAAGAGAAAGTGAACTGCTAACTTTAGAGAAGAAGAAGACGAAGAAGATTTCTAATTAAGAAAAAAAAAAGGAAAAGAAGAAGAAAATCGAAAATCAAATCCAGTTAGAACAATGGCAGAGATTGTGGAGGAAGATATCAATCAAAGTACTAGCGGCAGCACCAGTAGCAAAATCGATAAATATGATGATAAGAAGAATTTGGTGGAGATCATTCTCAAAACCATTGGCCCTTCTCCTCCATCTCGCCTTCTTGTTCCCTCTCTCGTCAAAGTACGCCTCTTTATCTCTCTCTCTGTTATAATTTTTTTTTGTTTGGTTTTGCAATTTTTGGGGTTTTTCGTATACCCTTTTGTGTATCCTGATAAAATTGATATCCATTGATTAAGAGAGAATATTATTGCTATAGTTAAATGATTAAAGGTATAGGAAAATATCTTTATTTAATTTAATAAGTTAAAGGAAAATAAGCAATTGGGCTAGTTTGGATATATTCTTTTGCTATGGATTTATGCCATGCCTAAATTTAAATAATTAAGTCAGCAAAAGTTAAACGGTAATGATCTCTAACAATACATGCTCTCATTTAGTATGGTTGAAATACCCTCTTGTATAATTGCACTGGAGTTAGTTAAATAGTTAATATACCTTGAAGTGGAAAATGTTAAATGTGAGATTTATGTTATAAAGCATGGAGATTCTTATATTGTAATTATGCTAGAACTTTGATGAGATAGATTCTTCCAACATATTTTTGTTTTATATCTATATATGGTTGCTTTATACCTATGACCATGTTGTTCCTGTATCAGTCGTACTTTCTGCAAATTATCTTCAATTGTTGATGTGTTTTAGAATTCAGAACAGAAATTTTTAATCTGCTTTTATGTTGAAATATTTATACGGGCCACATTTTAGTTTTTCCTATGAATTTCAATAAAGAGATTCAAAATGCTTGTCTTTATGAATCTCTAAAGCATTTTTGTCTGTTTTCGATCATGATAGGTGCACGATTTGAGAAAGTTGATTTCTGAAAATAATCATTTACCAATTGAGAAATTGAGGCTTATCTTGCGTGGAAAGGTATTACATGATAGCAGAGATGAAGATGATATACAAATTCAACTCAAGAAAAGTGGTATGCATCTTTTGATAACATTATTATTATTTTTTTGGTTGAAATGTTATCCTATTCCTATATGAATTGTCCGCAGAAGGAGGATCATAATATCTTAGAATTCATGCCCCTAGCAGAATTGATGTTGGAGTGTTAGGCTTTGTGTTCTTTTTCTTCAGATTTAGGAAAATCAAGAGAAGCACAGAAATATTGTAAAATCTAAAATTTTTATAGAAGTTTTGAGTTCATTGAAAATTCCTAATTATGTTGATGTCATGTGTTCTTCAGTTTAAGTAACGTGATACAAACAAAAAATTGGTCCAGGAATAACCAAATTGTCCATGAGGATATTATGAAAACATGTCTATTTTCGTTCTTAATTCTTAAGTCACTTGCATCTTCATTTTGTCATCTAATTGAATTACATGATAGTATGTCGTTAGTCCACATACATTTGTTTTTGTACTATTGATTTATGTGAATTTTGGTAATCTTGAGTTAAAAAAAATGAGTCGATGCTGGAGCATCAGGTTTCATTTTCTTAACAGTTGAGTTTGATTGTTTCTTAGCCTTTCATGCCTGGCTGTTAGCTTAGCTTAATATAATCAAACAGCATGTCAAGAAAGAGAATATTATATTAAAAGAAAAGAGTTTTAAACCCGAATAAACCTACATTTGAGGTGCCCATATATTAACACTTGAAGAAATGAAGTACTTATTTAGGTGAATTTTAATAGTCTTAAGTTCACAAAAATGGGTAGTTGTTGGAGCATCAGGTTTCATTTTCTTAATAGTTGAGTTTGGTCGCCTTCTTAGCTGTTCATGCCTGGCTTTTACATGGTTTTAGATCTTTTATCTGATAGCAGAGTGCATGGTGCATTGCCGCATGTAATTAAACAGCATTTGAAGAAGGAGAAGATTATTTTAAAAGAGGGGGAATTTGAAGAACAAAATAAACCCACAATTGAGGTGCCTATGGTTATATATTAACATTCAAAGAAACCAAGTAATAGGAATTCTAATAAGTTTGGATTTTTGCCAATGAGAGGGAGCTAATATCCAGCATCCTAAGAGAACTCACTCCGCCATTTGCTAGGGTGATCTTGCATTGCTGCATTAAAAGGATGCTTGTCCTGAGGTTCTCTTAACATAGGTGAATTGAGAATTTTATAGCCTTCTGTGATTCTTGACAATATTAGTGAGTGTCTTACTTTCCTACTCTGGTGTCTTAAAGGTTTTTATTAGATAGATTTGTCAAGATTGAAATATGTCACTGACCTATCCTATCTTTTCCTTCCAAAGGTGACTAGGAGGTGCCAATACAAGACATGGATACTCTATGATAAAAAGTAAATATTGATGCGGCAAATCTTAAAAAAACTTGTACTATGGCCATGGGTAGGATACATCTATTCGATATACATTTTTGCATGTGTAGCTCATCTGCAAATACATAAGCATTCATTCAATTATAAAATGACAAGACAAGCTATCTATTAAGGTGCAAAATTTTCATTTGTTTGTTCATTTTCGTTGTGAATATGAACTAAAGTAAATAAATAAAGCTAAAAGAAAGACACACTAATTCATTTGGTTTCTCTTATTCATGGTGTAAATGCACTCATCTATTCCTTAGAATTTTTCATTTTTAGGACATGGCATCTTTAATTTAATTTAATTTTTTACCATGGTATATGGTATATGTACATTATGGATAGCTGGAACGCGGGTAGAATACAATTATCGTGCATATTTGAATAATCATGCACTGCATTGAAAAAGTATTTAAGGAGTGCCAGTGATTGACAGGTGTCAGTTTTGGCTATGTCAAATGCAGTCTCTTTTGAGAAGCTGTGGACTTATTTATTAGCTTCTCTGCATTTTTGATAGTTTTAGTAGTCTAAATTTGCCATAATGTAGGGCTTGATATTTATTAGCTTCTATTTTGGTCTCCCTGCTATTCGTTCTTCATGTCATGCTGCTATCATGTGGTATGCATACCCTACTATTCTTAACCAGGGAACCCTGAAGCACCCTTAAACTAACCTGTTTTTTATTAAATAATATTTTTTTTCTTTTTATTTTCCTTTAGTTCATTTTAAAATGCTTATTAATCATAAGGTTCATTATTTTATCTGTTAGAAATTGTGGTATAATGTTAGATGCTAACTTTGCTTCATAGGACACTATTTCTACCCAACAAAAGAAAAAGTGAAAATTATTCAGCTATTCTGGTTCAAACAAATATAAAGAGTTGTAGATTTGGACAAGCAAGATCTAGTTTATTGAAGTCCTTTATGTTACTGCCGAAATAAAATTAATTAAAAAATTCTGATTATCATATTCATGCTTTATTTTTAATATCAATATTCGCATTGCTCAGTGCTAAATTACAAAGAATAAGTAATGGACTATCAAAACATGTTATTTTTTCTGATTAACATTCAGTAAGAAATATTATAGTTTAGCTTCTGCAAAATTTTATAACTTTGCCAGTTATTTATCTTCTGAAATTTATTTGTTCTCTGTTTGCTTTCTAGATTCGCTGATTGTTGCTGTCATACCAAATCCACCAGCTAAACATCTTCGTGATGGATTTGATGATGATGATGACTTGGTATAACTGAATAAGTAATGCTTAATGGTTTAAGATACTTCTTAGATTATATAAATTGCACTCAAGTTAGTTTTTGAGTCTGCAGAAGTTTCAGTTGCCACAATCAACAAGCCGAGGGAAGAGAAGGTTATACTTTTTTCTGCATGATAAATTGAAGCTTCCAGGTAATCATCTGGTGGAATAGCTTTTACAGGTTAAAGTAACAATCTGCTGATCATTTTTGTTTCCTATTTCAATGATAGGTATCCTTTTGATGGCACTTTTTTCTCTCAGTCTAAAGGTGTGGACCCTGATTATTCTATGGTTCATTTTGGCACCTGTTGCTCATAGATGGGATCTTGGACCTTTATATGTAAGTTGCTTGTCTCTCTGCCCATGGTTTATGAATACATCATACCAGTTTTATTTGTTTAGTAATTACTTTGTTTAGGAATTGAAAAGAGGATATTGTAGCAAACACATCATTATTTCAGAAAATAGGCAGAAAACTGTTGCTATACCATACAAACCCAACATGTTCGTTTTCCAAAACATAGCTGAGAACAGAATATCTTACTGTTTTGCTGCCTCTAATTTAAAATAATTGAAGTAACATGATATTTCATGCAGGGTGCTTTAAAATCACGCTTGTCTTCAATCTCTAAAATTGTTTTGATCAATGATCGAGTAAGATCTAGCTCTAGTTACTTGGCTTTGTTAATCCCAACCTCATACAATTTTCAATCAGGCTTAATGACTAAATTTTTTTTGCCAATCTAGCTTTGGGTTTGTTGTTCGGTTGCCTACTTGTTGACTTGTATATAAATTCTAACTAGAATCAAGTTTGTTACTTTCAGATTTGATTTCTTGTGTATAAATAGGGTGTATTGATGTCACTAAAAGAAATAAAAAAAAGAAGTGATATTTTTCTCTAAGATTTCAAGTAAGAAATATTTTCTCTAAGATTTCAAGTTGGTATTAGAGCCAGCTCGAAATCAAATCGGAAACTACTAGAGACTGTTTTGTTCCTTTTTCCGGTAAACCGTATAGGACAGAGAGTAGAGTGACACCGCCCAACTGAGAGGGTAGCCCAGCTGCCGATCAACTTTCCGCTAGAAACCGGCACGTGACCTATTTTCTAGTGTGATTCCTTCCTGTCATGTGCACTTCCTACGGCAACCCTATTTCGGATGTTAAAACCAATTTTGGTTGAGGTTTCTTTGGCCGTCTCTTTTAATTCGCATAAAAACAGTATTGTTCCTGCCTATTTTCGCATACTTTATTGATTTTTAACCATGAATGATTTGAAAAAAACTATCGAAATTGTTGAACCTAGTGAAACTAAATTTGTTTTTTCTAATGATAATCCCTCTTTGCAAATCAGTCCCATAAATCAGTCCTGTAAAGCTTGATGACACTAATTTCCTTGCTTGGTCGAGGTTTTGTCTCTTGTTTATTAACACCAGAGGACTACAGGGATACCTTACTGGAACTAAAACCCAACTTGAAACAACTAGTTCAACCTTTGATAAATGAGATTCTGAAAATTCTCTTGTCATGTCGTGGCTTATTAATTCCATGCAACTTCAAATTTTTGGTGGGTATTTGATGTTGGATACTGCAACAAAAATTCGGAAAACTATTTCCCAAACTTATTCTTAACATGGGAATGATGCATAAGTTTATGAAATTCGGAACAAAGTTCAGGGACCAAAGCAAGGTGAGATGACCAGTAGTAATCAGTATTATGTTAAATTGAATTATTTTTGGCAAAAACTTGATTACTATGAAGATTATCATCCCAAATGTGAAGATGATGAGATAGGACATCATAGGAAAGTTGAGACGGGATTCATATACGATATGATATCATAGGAAAGTTGTATGGGGTCCTACTTCTACTGTTTCATTATCTGCTTATAAATGATTTGTTACCTTTATTGATTGTTGTACTAGATTAACTTGGGTTTATTTGCTAAAGGCAAAAGATGAAGTGTTTTCTTGCATTAAGTCTTTTCATAACATGATTAGTATACAATTTGATGCAAAGGTTAAAATTTTGAGAACTGATAATGAAATTGAGTATGTAAATAGCATGTTTTAAGCTTACTTAGACTTTAATGGAATCATACACTAAACTACCTGTGTAAATACTAATGCTAAAAATGAGGTGTCTGAAAAGAAAAATAGGCATTTACTTGAGGTAGCTAGATCACTTTTATTCATCATGAATGTTCCTAAGTCTTATTGGGAAGATGCAGTGCTCTCTGCGGCTTAGCTCATTAATAGGATGCCTCTTAGAACTCTCAATTTCAAGAGCCCTATAGCTCTTTACAAGTTAGTACCTCATACATTGTTTCTTCAAAAGTGTTTGATTGTGTTTGTTTTGTTCGTCACAGGTATGGAGGCAAATTAGAACCTAGAGCTTTGAAATGTGAGTTTGTTGGTTACTCTGCTTCTAAAAAAGGGTATAAGTGTTATCATCCCCCTTCCCGCAAATACTTTGTGAGTATGGATGTGACATTTAGAGAGTCTAAGCCTTATTTCTCCCGAACTCTTCTTTAGGGGGAGATTAGGTTAGAAAAGGAGTCTCCTTTAGCTTCTATATCTGTATTTGTTCCTAAACAATTTGTCAGTATAAACACTAGTGATAAGCGAGAACCTAAAGAGGGTAGACTTGATAGGCTAGATTTAAAAAGGTATAATTGAAGAGAGAAGAAGGTTAATGCCATCATGCATGATACACCTAGTCAATTGTCATCTCTGCAATCAGCTCCTGAATATTCATGTGGTGATTAATCTGATTCAATTCCTTTTGTTAATATTTCTGATTCTGACCTTGTAGTCGATGAGTTGATCTTCCCATTGCTCCTAGAATAGGAGCGAGAACTTGTACCAAACATCCTATATCCCACTTTGTTTCTTATGTCCCTTTATCACCTTCCTATAGAGCCTTTGTGTTGTTTGTTTCTTTTGTTTCTATTCCATAGAATTTGCAAGAAACATGTCAAGATCCAAAATGGAAAACAACAATGGTGGAGGAGATGAAAGCTTTGGCAAAGAACGAAACTTGGGAACTTGTTACCCTTCATTAGAAAAAAAACCAGTGGGATGCAAATGGGTATTCATAGTAAACACAGGGCAAATGGTACAGTTGAAAGGTACAAAAGCCAGATTGGTGGCAAAGGGATATACTCAGACCTATGGAGTAGACTATCAGGAGACTTTTGCTCCGGTTGTGAACATGAACACTATTAGAGTCTTATGATGTTGTGTAGCCAACCCGGACTGTGGCCTGCATCAATTTGATGTGAAAAATACTTTTTTGCATGTGATCTAGAAGAAGTATACATGGATATTCCTCCAGGCTTTGATAATGAGAAAACCAAAGGTAAGGTTTATAGATTGAAAAAAGCATTGTATGGGCTGAAACAATCACCTAGAACAAGGTTCGATAGATTCAGTAAGGCCATGATTTCTTTTGATTATTCTCAAATTGCCTATGTTGATGATATGGTCGTGATTAGAGATGACGAGGAGGAGATTGTTCTCTCTGAGATACTTTCTTGGTACAAAAGTTGCTAGATCGGATAAATGGATCTTTCTTTCTCACAGGAAATATATCTTGGATATCCTAAAAGAAACTGGCATGTTTAGGTTGTAAACTAGCTGATTCTCCCATTGAAGTTAATTACAAATTGCAGGCAAGATCGGGAGAACTGGTTGATTTGGGTCAATATCAGAGATTGGTAGGCAAATTGATTTATCTCTCGCATACTAGGTCTGATATAGCATTTATTGTAAGTCTAGTTAGTCAATATATGTATGATCCACGTAGTTCTCATCTTGAAGGTGTCTTTCGCATTTTAAGATATTTAAAGTTTGCACCTAGAGGAGGTCTACTTTTCTCTAAGCATGGTCACTTAAAAATTAAAGCCTTTTCTGATGCTGATTGAGTTGGATCTCTAGATGATAGGAGATCAACTTTCTATTTATGGTACCTTTGTTAAAGGAAACATAGTTACTTAGAGAAATAAGAAGCAGACTGGAGTGGCCCGTTCGAGTGCAGAAGTGGAATATAGAGCTTTGGCTCAAGGGGTCTGTAAACTATTATGGCTAAGGAAGATAATGGAAGAACTGCAAATGTCGAAAGGGGAAGATTCGACCTTGTTTTGTGATAACAAGGCTGCCTTTAGTATTGCTCAAAATCTAGTTCAGCGTGATCGGACAGAACACATAGAGATTGATGGACATTTTATAAAAGAGAAAATCATCCAAGGTGTTTTGAAGTTTACTCATGTGACTTTAGATAATCAGACTACAGATGTTTTTACTAAAGGGCTTAATAGCAAGCAGTTCCATAATTTGATTTGCAAGTTGGGCATGTGTAATATCTATGCACTAACTTGAGGGGAGTGTTGTTAGGTTACCTGCTTGTTGACTAGATACCATGTTAGGTTACCTACTTGTTGACTTGTGTATAAATTCTAACTAGAATTAAGTTTGGTTACCTAATCATATTTGATTTTTTGTGTATAAATAGGATGTATTGATGTCACTAAAGAAATAAAAAAAAGAAGTAATATTTTTTTCTCTAAGATTTCTAGTGGTTTCTATTGAAAAATATGAGAAATTGGGTTATTTTCATTAAAATGACTTGAACTGTAAGGGTAATCATTTAATGGAGGTACCCAGTTCAATTTGTCACTTAAAAAAATCCAATCTTATATTTTTGTAATAATAAAATGCCTTATAATGCAATTGTAATTTTCCATTGGCTGGAATGCCATGTAATTAACACTTTTTTTTTAATGAATATTTTTTTCCTAATTTTTTCTCTCTTTCAACTAACCCGCATCCATTACCCTCTCTCTCATGTTCTGCAACTCCTTTTTTTTTTTCCCTCTTTCTTCCTTTCTATTTCTCTTATTTTCTTTTAAATTCCCACTAAATAAACACCATTGTGTTTTCTTTTCTACATTAAATCTCTTATTTTTGCATTTTTCTTTTGGCAATCTATGAGTAGAATCGTTTGCTTTATCTTTCCTTTTTCAATTTTTCTGTCTCTTTCCTTTTTTTCTCTCTCTTTTCTTTTTTTACTATATTTCTTTTCTTTCATTCCGATTCAGCTGCTGTAGGATTAATGTTCAGATCGGGTGAAGATCTTTCCTTTTTCGTTTTTTTTCCCCTCTCTCCCTTTATTTCCCTCCATTTCCTTTTTTAATCTCTCGTTTCTTTTTTTTTATGCAATTTATTTTCCTCCTCTGCTTCAACTGCTGCTGGATTAATGCCCAAATTTGATGGAGATTGATTTCGATATGAAAATCTAATGAAGATTGATTTTTCCAGGATTTGAATCCCATAAAGATCGACTAATATGGTTTCCATGAATAGAAATTGATTTTGATATGGAAATTAAATGAGTACATGACAAAAATAGAAAATCAGCAAAAGAGAAGGAGAAGTGGATCAGATGTTTAAGCTTTGGAATAGGTTCTTCAATTGTAGTCAAATAATTATTGATCTTCTTGTACAATTTGTTTGTTGAGATGAAAGAGAGAGAAATCGATTTGGGGTTCATAAAGCAAAAGAAAAAGAGAGATGGCATGAGAGAGAGAGAGAGAGAGCGAAAGAGCGCGAGAGAAAAAGAATGAAGGAGGAGTCTGAGATGGAAGAGAGAAAAGTTAGAAAAGAATTTTCCTTTAAAAAAAAGCCAATGTTAATTACATGGAATTTTGGCCAACAGAAAATCTCAATTGCGTCAAAAGGCGCTTTACTGTTACAATGATAAAATTGGTATTTTTAAGTAATAAATTGAAGTTGATATCTCATTAAGTGATTATCTCTATGTTTTAGACACTTCCAGTGAAATTCACCCCTATATCTTAACTGGTTTGCTGCCACTAATTTAAAATGATTGAAGTAACAATGATATTTCATGGAGGGTGCTTTAAAATCACACTTGTCTTCAAACTCTAAAATTTTTTTTATCAATGCTCGGGTAAGATCTAGCTCTAGTTACTTAGCTTTGTTAATCCCAACCTCATACAATTTTCAATAATCAGGCTTATCGTCTAAATTTTTTTGCCAATCCAGTTTTGGGTTCTATTGAAAAATATGAGAAATCACAATGGAAAAAAAAAATACAGGGATCATACTTAGGGGGACTAGAATGTGCGAAATGTTCCATAATATACTCAACCATATTACTTCTATCTTCTCTGTGATAAAAGTTTCTTTTATTCATTTTTAATTACTATTTCTTCTATCCTGATTTCTTGTTATAATGTATTTTCACTTCTCCAGATACTTGGCACGGGTTTTTCCATCATCTTCTTTAATCTTGGACGGAGGCAAGTTGGTGATCTCAGGTATATACATTAATTTCATAATTGTTTTTCTTTTTGTAAGTTGAGGAGCACTGAAATAGGATAGTGATCAATATTGAAATGGAGATGTACATCAGGTAGGGTTGAGCAAATGATCGGTTTGGTTGAAACCGAACCAAATCGATGCCATAAAATACAAATCGAAATTTTTTTACAACAAACCAAACCAGTCGTTTCGGCCTATTTTTGTCGGTATTTCCATTTCACTTTGGTTTTAAGCCTAACTAACGAATTTCTGTGTAACTGAATTGAACTGACTAACCGAACCTCTCTTGGAAGCCTGACCGAACCGAATTGAAATGGGTCAGGTTGGTTCAGTCGGTGGTTTTGCTTACCCTTAACATCAGGTACCTGTGAAAAATGCCATTATATGTGAACCTGTTTCATAATTTGCTACCTATATCCATCTAACATTGATTTAAAATTTGCCCATTTAGTACTACTCGGGTACTGAACCTTCCCAAATTTGATAGTTTTTTAATATATTTAACTAGTAATTTACTAAAAAAATTTTCCTTTGATAAAATTAATAATTTATATTGTTGTAAAATTAATAATCCTATAAATATCTAAATTTATATTTTGTTTAATAAATATTATACAATTTAGTTAATAATGATGATTATTGATTTCATATTTATTTATAGGTAGTAATAGTTCCGGAGCTACTTTTGTTAATGTCAGAGCCAAAACCTTTAATCAGACAACATTGCCCTTCTATTTTAGTTCACTATTCCAGATTAAAGTCCTTTAGTTCATTCATAGGCAAAGGAAGCCAACACATATATACCTTTTTTTCTATAGCCTTATGAAGTCAATTATTTGCTTGTGAAAATTGTTCGGTGGCCTCATTAGTTTAGAAATTAGAGAGACTTGATGTTTTTTCCCCTTTTTGTTCTATTGAAGACAACCTCAAATTAAGAATAAGATCAAAACACCATTGTTTCTTTATGAGTTGTCTATCATTAGGCATATTTCAAAAGTATTGTCTCTGTAGACACAAGTTTAGAATCTAATGTTTATGAATAAAATCAAAGTTATTTTCTTCGAAAATTGCACAATTTGTGAAAATATTATTCCTTTAGTTTATCCCGAAACATGATACTTGCAGATCAATAAAATTACTACTTGCATAGGTACAGTTTTTCTTTATTTATTAGAACTGGCTTTTTGGAAATATTAACAGAATTTTTTCTTGAAAATTTTGCATTGGTTCATCCATTCCAAAACTTATTTTCAGTATTGACGTAAATGTTGAAAATTTTTGGAAGGCTTTTCTTATTTTCAGTATTTTCAGAACTTCTGTGGCTGTTTGAGGCTTAGAGCAACAGCTTATTTTTGATACTTATCATCGAAATTGCGATATGAATTAAGAAGGAATTTCAACTAAATAGACACGGTAAGAACACAGAAAGAATTAAGTGCAATTTGAAGAATGACAATTTTGTCCAAACAAAAATTTTGGCTCTGGCACTAGCTAAAGCAGCTCTGTAAATATCACTGCCTTATTTATTCATATAAATAGATTCAAGTAGCAGGTGCACAAGTATTAAACCCATATCCTACCCAAATTGAAATGGACAATCATTTTTGAACTTATACCATTTCAAACCTATTTATTACTCAAGCCATATATTAATAAGATCAAGTAGGGTTGGGTACCCAAAAATGCCTTAATTGTTGCTGTCCCTAAACTTCAAAATAGTCATTCCTAATTACTCTTCTTAGTGTTACTGTGTCTGTCCTTAATTAATGTTCTGTCATCCAGTGGTTTTCTTGCTTCCTGCTTGTCTGTTATTGTATCATCTGCTATATCTTCTCCTGATACTTGCAATATAAATGGAAATGTTATGCAGCATGCAAATGAACGCGTTTTGACTAGTGTAAATTAGTTGTCGGACTTCCTTGTCTTACAATGTTGTTTTCTGATGATGCAGTGCATATTCTATCTTCAATGAAGACTTTAGGGAGCTACCTGGGACCCTCAATGCAGATCGTCTAGATAGAGATATTCGAGCCGGTCAGATTTGAATGTTCCACTCACCACGTATCATTGTTAAAGCATCTCAATGTGTATTCACCAACTGCAGAGATTTTATGACCTGTGAACAAAATCTCTTCAACCTCTCTATCCCCCCATTCAACGGCTTACAGTGAGATTACAGAGTTTAGCATTCCCCTGTACAGTAATTGTAACAATTCAAAACAATGTGAACCTCAATTTTGTAAGCTTTGATAGAATTATATTATTTTTGTGATATATTTTGTAGGTATTGAATTTATTTATCTAATAGTTTCAGTGATGATCTTTGCTTGATTATGTGAAATGGTGGATAACTATTCTTAACAAGGTCTGGTCAAAATTGTGTTACTCTTCAGATCTCTTTCTAGCATGAGGCAAATGCTTTCACTTTCATGGGACAGTTATTATTAAACTCATTTTTTTTTATTATAAATTGCTGTTCTTGAAATTCCTTGCTCCAAAAGAAAAAAAAAAAAAAAAAAAAGGTGTCCGTATTAAACTCCAGCCCAAGGCCCATTTTCCCCAACGGGCTGCGTGGTTTACGCGAAAGAAGTGTTTTGAAAACGAAAATGCTAGAGAAGCATGCATGACGAATTTTTTATTTTTTTATTTTTTTAAAATTATTGAATGTCCAATGGACCAAAATAGTATTAGGGGGCTACAAATTGAAGGAATTCTTTTTTTCCGACTCTTGTGATTAAGAAAATCATAGTTGAACTTCATCAAATGATTATTAAAATAAATATAAAAAATGATAAAATAAAATATATAAGAATTGAAAAATAAACAAAGATTCAAAATATATTTAATTCATATAAAAATTGCAATGTGTTTCATTATAATATGAAACTATTGTTTACATTGACCCTGTTTATATTAATGGAGAAAACTATGACATATTATTTCCTCTAATGTTTAGTTGAAAATTATTAACACAATTAATATTATTTGTTATTTTATTAATCTAAAACAACTATTCATGAACTATTTGTTTTAGTTAAGATCGTTTAAAACTCAAACTCAAATCGGTTGCTTGATTTAGAGTTTATCCAGTGAATTTATCTAGTGAAATTAATTATTTTGATAATTATTAACTGTTATAGTAACGTTTTATAAAATGTTAAAAGTTAAACTTTATATGAATTAACTTTTTATAAAATGGTAGTTTAATCTCTAAAAGCTAATTCAAACATTATGTTACCGAACACCGATAAAAAGTAGGTTTAGCATTTTAACTAAAAGTTATTTAAAAGACTATTTCCGAATATGTCCTTAGATTTTAAACAGTATTAATCGAGGATTAAATTAATATTTTTGAACATTTACAATGGCTACAACATCTAAGCATGTTGTGATAATTTGGTAATTTACATATTACGGTGAATAACCGAATACATAAAATTACCTATAATTTTTATTCTTTTATTTTTATGATATTTTCAACTTTTACTTTGTTTCACATAAAATCACCCATAACAGTGTTTTGCTGTCACGACCCAAAACCGTGAGCCGGACCGGCACTAGGACCTAGGTAAGCTTAAGGCACCCGAGGCCCGTAGTAAGCCTAAACTATCACAACTCATCCCTATTATCATTTGACTATCGGAATAGTAAGCCCATATTATGA
>CANUEX010039978.1:0-24328 GCA_948099535.1 Jatropha multifida
TAACATTTTAAGATAATTATTTTTATAAAAATCTATAAACGGTCTTGATATATATTAAAAAATTTATAGTATGGATCATATATTTATAATTAATTCAGCAAATGAAACTAAGTTTTGAAAGTGTTATTTTTTAAGCAATTAATTATGTCTTTTATGAATTTTACAATAAGATTTGAAAAGCACAAATATTAAATATTGAAATTAAAAATTAAGATGGATGCTATAAATTCAATTATCAATCATTATATTTTAAATTAATATTGATGAATTCAATTAACACTATTATTATTTTGAAATTTAATAGATGATAATAAATAAATTCAAAAAAATTAACTTTTGATTTGCAATCTAATAGATCACACGCACAATTAAAATTAAACAATTATAATTACATAAATTAATAAATAATTTCAGTAAAGAAAGTGGAGTTATGAATATATTATAACCAATAACGTTGGAGTGTGTAAAAATTAAATTATGAAATTATGATCAACAGCACAATAAATTTAAAATATTATTTATATATATTTTTTTAATTTCATTTTAGAAGGTAAATATTAGCTCAATAATTTTTTAAATTAATATTTTAATTATTTATGAAAAGAATATTTGATACTTTTCCTACCGATAAATTTCTAATAACGGATGTCTTTTAGATCGGTAAAATAAGTTTTTTATTATAATAATAAATAGAATTAAATGATATATGAATAAGGAATTACCGGTTTCATAGGTAATAAGTTATTAGATATTTTTAAATTTAATGGCTCACATTAAGTGGTTTAAATCTAATGGATATTTTTTATTTCTGTACAGTAGTTTTAGCCTTTGAAATAATTGGTTCTTAATTTACAAGGCACCAACATGCATTCCCTTGTCATAGAAGGGTTGTTTTCCTCGCACTTTCATATGTTGCATCAATGTACCAGAAAGAAAGAGTGAGGCTCAATATCAAAACCAGTCGAATCATTAATCCTAATAAGAAGAATACTTTGGTAAATATATATATATTTTTAAGTTTTAATGTTGAACCCGTAAGTTTTTTCATAATATGAGGTCTATGGCTTAATCTATTAATAAATATATAATCACCCGTTATGTATTAAGTATTCTGTTAAAAAAGAAAAAGAACTTATTATTTATAGAATGATGTTTAGATTGATATTTCAAGATTTCGACCTTAGTTGGAGCTAAAAAAAGAAAAATAAGAAGGGACAAAAACACCAGTGACCATTTAACAACTAAAAGAAATTAATTAAAGCCATCTCTCACTAATCAGATTTGATGTCAACGATTAGGTGGGTAAAACGTTAAGAAGAGAAAAAAAAAAGAGAAAAAAAGGCTTAGATATCGATAAGATCTTGTGGGTTCGAGACTTTTTTGAGATTGAAAACATGTCAAACAAATAGAAAAAAAAGGGCACTACATCTTGCCTTCTGTGTATATGAATAAAAGGATGTCTTTTTTACAGTTGTAACCAACAAACCTTTTCTTTGCTTTGTAAAGACGACAATGGCTATCTATCTATAGAAGACATGCCTAGATTAAGGACGGCCGGCCACCTTGTCTAGTTGTCTTAGTCCATTTCATTGAGGATGGTTATATCTAATTATAATTAGATATTTAACTATTTTCAGGTGATTAGGATTTGATTTTGTAACAGTTAAAATGACAAACTTCTTTCACTTTCAAGTTTCAATTCATCTGATATTATTATTTTACTATAGTTTTCTTTTTATGTGTAATAAGAGTATCCCTTGCTTAATTTTTTCGAGGTACTCTTTAAACATTGAAGCTGAGAACTCAGTTTTTTTTTTAATATATATATTTAGATAATATGCATCAAAATAGTAGAGATGTAAAACATCTAGTCGTTGCAATTTATAACGAGTACTCGAATTGGCTAAAATAACCTCTGTAAAGAGTTGCTGTCGTTTTGCTTTGGCGGGTGCGATGACAATGGTTGTTACAGAGATCAGTAGAGGAGAGGCTTTTTCACATATTTTTCTGTCTTTGTCATTGTCAATGGCTATAAATAGAAACTTCACCTTCTCCCTTCAATTTGTTCGTATGATTTATAAATGAAATTCCAAGTTGAAGTTTCAACTTTTCCCCTCATCTGGGTTAAACTTTGTATTTTAAAAAAAAATTTAATTTAATCTGGGGCAAAACACATTGAGCTCTGATAATCGAATTACAAAGTGATAGGTGAGGTTGAAGAGAACTGAAAGTGATGCAAGATGGAAGTGATTTGATATCCATAAAAAATTAGACGTACAGGCGAGAGGAGACTAATGTACCATTTTTGATGTTGCTCTGCAAACCATTTGTTAATTTCGCAAAATGAGAGATTATAATTAAATCTCAAGTCAATTTAAATTGACATTTTTTATTAAAAAATTAAATTATAAATTCCATTATTAGGAAATTATATATATGAAATATAGAATACGGATCATGTGTTTCTATATTTTAGCTCAGTAACTTAAATTTTAGCTGAATTCTACTATGGTCTAACGGTGGCCTTTGTGAATTTTTGTTATACTATATGTTTATAATAATAATAATAATAAAAGAGTGCCAAGTATACTTTGATGACTTAACCTGAAAAGAGAGAAAAAAAAATATATCAAGAAAACAGAAAGCAACAATAATACCAAGTGACTCCGCCCCTATTGTTACGTAAATTCTCCTCAAAGGAACAACCACGCACCTTCTCTGCAAGAACTCTCTCTCCCTTGCATACTCACAAAAAGAGCACGGTGATCATTTCCACCCTCAAAAACTCTTCAATCTTTCTTTCTTTCAGGAAATTAACATGTCTGTAACAATGACAATTCTTATTTCCCTTCTATCAGTCTCCCTACTTACAACCCCATCATCTTCCGCTATAGACTCTTTCATTTTCGGTGGATGTTCACAGCCCAAATACATCTCGGGCTCTCCTTACGAGTCAAACGTCAACTCCCTACTCACTTCCCTTGTTAACTCGGCCACTTTCACCAACTACAACAATTTCACCGTTCAAAGTCCTTCTTCTTCGCAAGACACTATCTACGGCCTTTTTCAATGCCGCGGAGACCTCTCCAATGGCGACTGTGCTCGCTGTGTTGCTAGCGCTGTGAGTCAACTCGGAACTCTCTGTCTTGACTCGTGCGGTGGCGCTTTACAACTCGATGGGTGCTTTGTTAAGTATGATAATATGAGCTTTTTAGGCGTAGAGGACAAGACTCTGGTGTTGAAGAAATGTGGGTCGTCGATTGGGTACGCATCGGATGCGTTGACCAGACGTGATGCTGTATTGGGCTTCTTAGGAGCCAGTGATGGGTCCTACAAGCCTTACAGAGTTGGTGGGTCCGGTGACATTTACGGTGTGGCGCAGTGTGTACAGGATTTAAGTGCAAGTGAGTGCCAGGATTGCTTATCGGACGCCGTCGGACGCCTTCGAACGGAGTGTGACCCCACCGCCGCTTCCGGCGACATGTTTTTGGCGAAATGCTACGTCCGTTTCTCGATGCGTGGAGCTCACTCTCACGGTGGAAACGGTAAGCGGTTTCGCCGCCCTGGGTGGTGGTTTCAGCTTTCTGGTTTTTGGTTAAGTGTGTTTTGGTTTCAATTAGTGGGAATTTAGAAGTAGGGGCCATTCTTGAATAATTCCGAATTTTACCTTAAAATGTAAATAATCTGTGTGCCTGTTTTATAATTTACATGGAGATTTGGGTGAGTTCAAATTATTCAAGAAGCCCCTTCTCTTTTTCTAAATTTCTTTTTTACCCTCTTCATTTCATTTATTTTATTTTTCTCTTAATGCTGTGTGTATTAATATTAGAGAGTGGGAAATTGAAAGTGTCTGTTTGTATTGAACACCCTCCTGCTGTGTTCTGCTTCATTAATTAAGGCTTACATGTGGAAGGTAAATTTGATTTGTAAGTATATATTATACAATTAAGGAGATTTGAGAGCAAACTTAAATGAATTTTTCCATCTCCTAATTTTTGATAAAGCATAGTTTTGTTGAAGGTTATTCATTTTGATTAATTAAATGCTATAAAAATCGGGTTTTTATGTACCTATTAATTAAAAACTAATCACGGGTTCGAATTTAAACACTTGATATGTGAAATTCTATTGAATTTAAACGTCTGATATTCAATTAAGTGAAATGTGATTAGATATATATGTTGACAAATTTTACACCTCCGTATACTTAAGCATGCATACAGTTGTTAACTGTAGAGAATCTGTGTTATAATATAAGTGATTAAGGGCCCACATTGTGGATTAATGTGGCCAATTAATTAGGAATCATAGTTAGAATCCAATGCAACTGTGAATCTATACAATTAAAAATGATAACATCAATGATGTTAAAATTACTAGAATGTCCCAATCAGTTGGAACTGCAATGTTCTTAATCTTTGCTTAATTAGCTTATTGAAAACCTAATTAGTAGATGCAATCATTTGCATTCTTTCTGATTCACATGTAAACTGAGGTCTATCTAGCAAGTAAAATTCACTCATGAACCTATATATAGATAATTATTAACTTATGATTGTTAATTCCGCTATGATATATTAATCTCATGCCATCTAATTGCTTTTTTCCTTTTTTTTTAAAATTTTTTTGTACGTTGTTTTGGTGTAGATGGCAATAATAATGATGATGAGATAGAGAAGACGCTTGCAATATTAATTGGACTTATTGCTGGGGTAGCATTGCTCATTGTATTCCTTTCTTTCTTGAGAAAAGTGTGTGAAAAAGGAAAAGGTAAGAGCCCATTCCTATGATCTCTTTTTGCTTCTTTTAATTCTCTCAATGTCAAAACCCTCTTTCCTCTTTTTCTTTTTTTGAACTTTTAAAAAATTGTGCTCAATGACATTCCTTTCTTTTATATTTAGAGCTAAATATTATGTTTTGTGCTTTATTTCAATATGCAGGTGGCAAATGACAGAAAATTTGTGGACATATCAGGAATTGCACCTCTCTGGTAATTTGCTTTGCTTACAGTGGCCTGTATACTTCCACTTTTGCAATATGGTCTTCAATTTTAATTTTTCTCTCTCCTCTATAGCTCTTTTTGAAGTTCCTTTCTTATCTCCCTCTAAAAAAGAAAGACTGTGAAAGGGTAGATAGGAAGATGTGTATGGAAATAGATTATCTTGAAACAAGTGAAAAAGAAAGTTGCAATACAAACTCCCTTTCTTTCTTTCTTTCTTTCTTTCTCCTGCATCTACTTAACAAATATTTGTTAGTTTTAATTTGTTTCTAATCAACAGTATTACACTTTTGTGAAAGTGCTCTTTATGATGGTGCTGTGGTCAGTGCCTTTGGCTGGGTGGGTGTTATTGGAACATTAAAGTTTGATTTTCATTTAAAAGTTAGGTTATACCATACTACTTGTCAATTCATCTGTATTAAAACAAAACCCTAATCTTCTTGTCTCAAATCTCATTATGTCTTTAATATTTTTTTTTGTCTGGGTATGAAACTTTATGATCAATTATTGTCCTAATAGTAAAGTTGAGATTCCTTATGAATTGATAATAAAATTTAACATTTTTTATATAAATAATTTAGTTTTAAGTCTTCCGATATTATACTGATATGTAATCTCATTCCAAAATTCGCTGTAATACAAAACTAATATTATTTAAAAAATCGCAGTTATTTCTTTTCATATATAAAATTCTTAATTTTGCAAAAATCGTAATTGAATCAAGTGTCTTATAAGTATATATTTTTATGCTATTAGAAGTGAGAGAAAAAATTTATATTAACACATTATACTTAGCTTCTCATCCATCTTTTATTTCAATTGAATATAATTTCTTTTAAAGAAATAATCATCGTTTATTTTCGATGGAAGAAATAATCCAACAAATACCCAGGATATCATTCCAAATAAAATGTTAAGCAAAATAAATGAAAGCTCTAGTAAGAAAATGAGCCTCAACATTCGATTGACGCTTAATCCACTTGGCTCTAATATCAAGTCTATGAGCGAGAAAAAATTTACAGTCTGAAATAATTAAACCGAATTCAGAAATGACAAGATAACTGGTGGTTGATACATTATTCATGAATTGTGTAGAGTTGCTTCTCTCCCATCAATTGTCCAGTATTGCTTTAACCTATTGCTTTTAAATTTTGGAATTGTTTCAACTATGTGGGGTTGTCCCAATCCAGTTCTTGCCACCATTACTTTAATCCCTCTTTCACAAGCATGATTTTAAAGATTCTTCCACTTTCTTCTTTATATATATATATACACATAATAGGTATATGCCATTTAAAAATTAATAATTCATCTTTCATAATAAAAGAAAAAAAAAATAAAGTACAAAGAATATCCCTAATTAATTTTACTCAAAAGCCAATTAGTTTTGTATTAACAAAACAAAAATCAAGGCCAAAGAGATTATAAAAGTTCAAGTAAAGGGGTAATGGGGAGCAGGAGGAAAGAAAGTGACAAGAAGCATAACAATTTGAGGAGGCAGATAACAAAACTACAAAGCTTTAAATAATAAATTAATTATTAACTATTGATATGAATCTTCTTCATAATAGTATTGAGAAGATCTGCTTAATTGTATAATAAGTTTTGCTTTGTCCCTTTGCTTGTGTCAATATGTTAAAAAGCAGAATTTCATAGTGCAAGATTTAATTTATTAGCGCTTTTTTAAGGTAATATTTAGAATAAATTAGCTCCCCCAAAAGTTTCTTTATGATCAACAGAATGATGTGAATTTGATTCTATCCTCGAAAGCCCTTTTGTTTTCTCTTTTTCTATTTTCAGGATATAAATTGCGTAAACAATATCAACACTTTATTTTTATTTTTACTTTAAAGAGAAAAATACTTTTAAAAAAGTTTTTTTTTGGGAAAAAAACTTAAATGACTAATGTAGACAGTGTAACCAAATAACAAATTAAGATGAAGATGCTAGCCTTCTGTTTTTCAACAAAAGAGTCGAAACACAGGCACCTCATAGATGGGGGTAATTATCTAGCTTATAACGCACTAAATAATTGCTACCAATGTGGACTTTTGTGGTACAATTGCCTTCTTAATTTTTATGGATTACTAATATTATTCAGTAATGAAAGTTGTAGGAATGTCAAAATTGCTACAAGAGCCTTTTTCTTTTTTTCCTCTTTTATTATGAGCTTTTATAATAGAGTGGTATGTATGCACGAAGGTTCCAGTGATATTCCTCTTGGTACGAATAAGATGATTGCGACAAAGAAAACTCAATAAGGAAAAGGTTGGAAACTCTACATAGGACAGGATTGGGCTTCCTCAGACCCAATTGCAATTGCTGGGTTAGGTCATAGCTGGTCCAGTAAATTTTGACAAACTGGGCTAGACTACAATTGTACAATAAGATAAAAGCCTAAAGTTACTTGGGCCGGATCAAATCTGGCCCAGCAATACTACGCTTCTTGCGGAGTCAGCCATGTCCATCCTTGATCCTGCTGCCACGTTTTATCTTTTGCAGCTAATCGATTTTTCACGCCCTTTAACGAACGATTTTCTATCAGCTAAGTATCTTTCGCCTTAGCAACGAAGGAAGAGAAAGCTCAAAACGAGGCTTCGAAGTTCACACTTGGATCTAGGGTTTCCAATTTTCGTATTCTGTCGAAAATGGCACTCGAGTGGGTTGTCCTCGGCTACGCTGCCGGCGCAGAAGCGATCATGGTCCTTCTCCTTACAATACCAGGCCTTGATGGACTCCGTAGGGGACTGATCGCCGTCACTCGTAACCTCCTCAAGCCGTTCCTGTCGGTGGTGCCGTTTTGTCTGTTCCTTCTTATGGATATTTACTGGAAATACGAGACGCGCCCGAGCTGCGAGGCAGATTCCTGCACGCCGTCCGAGCACCTCCGCCACCAGAAATCCATCATGAAGAGTCAGAGGAACGCGCTTCTAATTGCAGCGGCACTTGTCTTTTACTGGTTGCTTTATTCAGTTACAAATCTAGTGGTCAAGATCGAGCAGTTGAATCAGCGCATCGAGAGGCTCAAGAACAAGGATTGATGATGTGGCAATGGATTGTCAATTTGAGATAAGTGGATTTGTTGTTTGAGTTTTGTGTTCTTTATTATGATATTTTACGGTTATCTGAAATCTTGACGGTACTTTTGAGCTGAAAAGAATAGTGTAGGTCACTATGTTGTGTTTGGATGTTGATCTTAATATGAAAGCCCTTTTAATCATTTCGAAGCTTTCTTTATGTTTATTCTGATTTCTCATTTTCATTAGAATTCAGAGCTGTGTTTATGAAAATGCTAATTTGATTGAGAATTGATCATTATTGGGAAGTTTTGGTAATACTGTTTCTATACATTCCTGCAATGAGCTGTGAATAGGGTAGTTAAATAAATTTTTATGTGTGGATCAGTTTTGCTGCTTGGTTTCCAATTATCGCAGTATATATATATCAGCGGGATTAGGAATTCTTTTTTATTTTTCAATTAAGGAAGGGATCAATTGGAATATTAGCTCTTCCATTGAGTATTGTAAAGGAATCTCTAGCTTGTTCAATATATATCCTGCATTGATCTGGACTTGAACACTCAGTTAATTTTAGCTTGGATGTAACTATATTTTTGTATTAGTGAATAGAGTCTATGGAATTGGATTACAAATTGGGATCAGCTATTGGGCACAATGATTTATGAGCATTCATTTGCCATCTATGAAGAAGCTTGAACCTGCAGAGATTTAATTGCTAATTGGCAGCTTTGTGTGTTCTTGAATAGACATGAGAATATTGGAAGTAATATCAAGGAGTCGTCTGATTTATTCTAGGGTTAAATGGAACAGCTCTAGCAGTTCCAGTATTGGTTGATTTAAACCAGGTACTCCATCAGAGAAAATTGTGTAAAATTTTGATATTTAAGCAGAAGGGCTAAAGTGTAATGCAATTAGAAGTTATATGACCTTCTTATTGATTTTAGGGTAAAGAATAATGGCTTCATTTGCATGCTTTACCAAATACTGGCAGAATTTTGCAATTTGTTCAAACATTTCGAATGCTTATACTTGGAATGGAGAAAAGAGGAACACAGGAACATTGCCCGTTGGCAATAAAATTGAAATGATAAAAAACTAATCTTTAAACTGTTGTCTGTCTAGTCTCTGCAAATCTTCTTCATTATGAAGGCCATCATTCTGAAAAGCCGTCAACTTCGTGTTATTACAAAATTCTTTTCTCTGACCTCTTATTCCTCATATAGCAGTGAAGCCCTCTCTCGTGTGAGGAGGGCACTGGGAGAATTGTTATTTGAGAGGAAGGAGGCGTGGGATGTTGAGTCTCAATGTTTGACAAGCTGACTTTCGGCACTCTCGTTGTTTTATCATTTTTTATTGTTTATTTGCATGGTAAATTCCAGTTATTTGAGTGCCTCAGCATTATGAGTACCTGATTGAAGTAAGAACAACATTAGGATTAAAGGTCTTACAAGGGAACTCTACTACTGCATTTTTTTAAATGTAAATAAATTCATGGATGCTGGATGCTTTTCTGTCACAGTTGCATCAAAATGGGAACCAGACACAAAAAATACCATAGTTGTGAAAACTTGTACTAAAATAATGCCGTTTAAAATGTATTTCCAGGAATAATGCAATTTTGGGGTGCATTATAGACTTGTAGTTACTATCAATCTGTCAGTTGAGTAAATGGATTATGAGAAAAAAAAAGTAGAAATTCAGTGAAATTGCTCGAATCCTCTTTTCATGTGGACGGATTGATGGACTCAAAAAATTGCATTTGTTTGAAAAAGGAGTTGGGGAAGAAAGTAGTATGGCTTGAATCTGTGTATGATGTGGATGAATTCAGTGAAAGTGAATAACCGAAGACGTTCATATAAATGCTATTGCCAAAGAAAAGGGGGAGGGAAAGTAAATAAAATCGAATCCCCTATCCTATGCTTTGACAAATATAGTTGTGTCCAATTTATCCATAGCATGAGCAGATTCAATGTTCTTCAAGGAAAACAACACAGTTTTGATGACCGTTTTCGGTGTGGTTAACTGAGTTTAAACTAATCTCAGGTGTGCGTAGTTACATTTTAGGTTGAAGGTTGAAAATAAGCTGCAACTGTATTTGTAATAAATTACAAGATTCCAAGGATTTATATGTATCAGGCTTTATTATTTAGCATCTTAGTTCTACTCGAATAGGCTAGTCAAAATGTTCCATTTTTATTATTTAATTATATAGTTCCTCAATTTTATATTTAATTTTTGAGTAAAACAAATTTAATACAAAAATTAAGTAATATAATAATGAATATGAGGTGGATGTCTGAAAATAAAATTTCAGTTAAGTATATTTGGAGGACTAATAAATAATTTACACTTAACTAAAACGATATGAGTAACCTTGATTTAACCGCTGTAAAGGAACCTTTTAAAACCCGAAGGTTAGACGCTTTAGGAAAAAATTTTCCCGTCCAGTAGAGACGGCATGTTTCTCTGTCTATTGCAAACGACACGAGACATTCTCTCTCAAGTCTCATAATATAATATTACTCGCTTGCTCAAACCCCACGCGTTGGAACTGTTTCTCGTTGGATTTACCGGGCCCGGACAATTGACGTGGCATAATCTTGATGGTCTGCTTGACAAAGCACCGCGTAAAAGATACCAACCAAGCGGCCCTATAACGCTGCAAAAGCTCTTGCTAAGTATAATTCCTTTTTTGCTTACAATTCCAAAGTCAACCTCCCTGCCAGTTTTTCCTCCAAATTCTCCGCTTCTGCTTTGGTTCGTTACATATATAATTATATTTTTTGCCCTTTCAATTGTTTTTTAAATTCAATTACTCGGCATACAAAGAAACGTTCTCCAACTCAAAAACCTCTAATTCCTTATCGACTCACTTGTTTAACTGAATTTCTTTCCATTAATTTGTGTAATTATTCCACATAGAACAACTTAGCTGAATTTTTATTTACGGGCTATTGATTTTGTAATTAGAAGCTCTCAAATACAAGAAAAAATGGGTGATATGAAAGACAAGTTCAAGGGTTTCATGAAGAAAGTGAATACCCAATTACAATCTTCTTCTTCTGGTAAGTTCAAAGGCCAAGGTCGAGTCTTGGGTGGTGGTTCGGGTTCCTCTTCTTCTTCGGGATCCGTTAACCCGATTCATACTCGTTATTCTCAGCCTGTTAATCCAAAACCAACTCCAGACCCTTCTTCGCTCAATTCTACTTCAAACTCCAAACCTTTGCCTCAAAAAGCAATCAACTTTGAACAAATCAAACCTGATTCGGTTAATAACCCGACTCCAAATCGAAATTCCGGAGGTGGGTTTGATCCATTTGACTCGTTGATTACCACAGGTAAAAGATCTCAAAATGGGTATTCACTTAATGTGTTTGAATGCCCAATTTGTGGCCAGTCATTTAGATCTGAAGGAGATGTGTCTATGCATGTTGAAAGTTGTGTAAATAACAGTAATAGTAATGTTCACGATTGTCTAGTTAATGGAGAAAATGAGCTGGTAGAATCAAGTGGTAAAAATGAATTACAGGCTTCTGTCGTTGATGCATATTTATCAGGGAAGACACCAGATGGGTCTGTTCAAGTTGTGCTTAGACTGTTTACAAATATTGTCAAGGAACCAGATAATGCAAAATTTAGGAAGATTAGAATGGGAAACCCAAAGATCAGGGAAGCTATTACTGAGGTTGCAGGAGGGATTGAACTGTTGGAATTTGTTGGGTTTGAGTTGAAGGAAGAGGGTGGAGAAATGTGGGCAGTTTTGGAGGTGCCTGGTGAGGAGAGGATTAGATTGATCAATAAGGTGATTGAGTTATTAGAACCTAAGCCGGTAAAGGATGAGGCGCCAAATATACAGGATAAGCCTTCTGTTGCTTCAGCTGGGACAGAGGAGCAGGTTGAGCCAAAGAAGATTGACAGGCAGGTACGTGGAATCAGTGCCAGTGTTTGATTAATGAAAGTGAATAAATTACCATTAGTTTGTGGTAATTATAATATTTTACCATGACTTGTGCTTTGCAGAAATTATATAAGGTATTTGCTAAGTTAGTGTTTGAGTAAATATTACAACAAAGTTTAGTAATGAAAAAGTATGACATTTATGTGTAAGTTAAACATGATTCAAAAGTTGCCAATGGAGAATGCACATTGCTGTGGCACTTCATATCTTGAATTTAATTTAGTCCGTTGATATGGCTGATTCTTATGTGAATGGTGTTTTAGAAGTTTATGCAGAAGCCTACAAGTTTGAATCACATGTAAGATTTGCTGAGTCAATTAACTTGACCTTATGAAGATATAAGGAAATTATCCATGTTTGTTTTGGGGAAGGGTGTGGAGAAGGACGAGGGTATGGATTAACTATTCTTTTCTTTCAAGGTCTTGTCCCTTGTTCTCAAAATTTTAATTTCTTGAGATGAATATGATTGTTTATTAACAAAATTTCTACTTAAGAAACGATATCTAACCATTTTAAGTAGAATTATGATAAACAGCTAAGCTGTTTCTTGTGGCCCTTTCTTGTTGATTGTTGAAGCTGATCTTCCTCTGGCTATCCTGAATTATCTATTTGTGCTCCCCTGGCATGATTTTTTTTTTAATATTTTCTAACAGCCTACATGGCGTTCTAATCCGCTCATTTGGTCGCTAGATCCGCATCTTCTTTTCTGTCCCAGAAAGCGTAGCAGCAAAAATTGAGTTACCAGATTCATTTTACAATCTGTCTATGGATGAGGTGAAAAGAGAAGCAGATGCAAGGAAGAAAAAGATTGCAGAATCGCAGCTTTTGATCCCTAAGTCTTACAAAGAAAAGCAAGCAAAAGCTGCCAGGAAGAGATACAAAAGGACCCTTATACGTATTCAATTTCCGGATGGAGTGGTTCTTCAGGGTGTCTTTGCTCCTTGGGAGCAAACTACCGCTCTCTATGAGGTGAGTTCTTTAGATATTCTATAAATGGTTTAGTTGTTTAAATTCTACTCGTGCTCGGGAATAAAAAGTATAAGCACCCTGGTGGTCGCTAAAAGTTGATGACCTCTTTATTATGCATGTAATATGCTGTCAACAACCCCATGATGAGATTTTGTTACATAATTCAGCTAGTTGTATGAGGGGCACTAGATTTGGTGATGGTGGGCGACCTCTTGGTTGAAACTCTTGCAAGGTCCAGTTAGCTGAAGTTGAATGAAAAATAACTGAACGTGTCATAAAAAATTCTTTTATCATTTCAAATTTGTGTGCTATTTTAATGAACTTGCCATTTCTTCTCCTAGGTTTCTCCTGGGTTTCAATGGGATATTTTCTATTCAGATTGGATGCCATATTAATGTTATTTTACTGTCTTTTCCACCCATGCTGAAGTTTTGTTCCGAGGTTCTGGCAGGATATGTTTATTGGACTAAGGCATTGTAGTTGTGATGGTATTGAATTCTTTTCCCCTTGTTTTAGAATCAATTTTTTCTTTAGATTTCGATGGATGTCCCACATTGGGACTATGAAATTTCAATGTGGGATTTATATGATTCCCCCAAGGTTGCAAGAAAAGGTAAAGGACTTGTCGTGGTTCCCCCTTTAAAAGTACGGGATTTCAATATGGAGTTTATATGAACTTGAGCTCTTCAACCTCAATGGCTAGCTTTTGAGGTATTGTCATCCCAAGGTCATAACAATAGGCAAAATAATCAAACTACAAGTTTCAATCATTTTCTGAGCTTTCGAAAGAATATTTGTGTATATGTAATAACATGCTTAAACTCATGCCAGCTTTGTCTTTTATTTTCAGTTTGTGAGCTCATCATTGAAAGATCCAAGTTTGGAGTTTGAGCTGTTAGATCCAGTTCTGGTAAAAAGGCGAGTAATCCCTCATTTCCCTGAAGCAGGACAGAGAGCCTCTACGTTAGAGGATGAGGATTTGGTTCCTTCGGCTCTCATCAAGTTCAGACCTCTTGAAACCGATTCCTCTGTCTTCACAGGGCTCTGTAATGAACTTCTTCAGATTAGTGAACCGCTCAATTGATTCAGAAGAGGTGCATTGGGGACATGTGAATGTTGATAAATCTTCAGTTTTGCTCTTTTTCCTGTTATATTTTTCATTTAACTGTAATTTATCTCTGATTCTTCTTCTCAAATTTAGATTATGCTTGCCAAGAAGATGTGTGTATTATTGTACTCATAATATCTGTTTTTATTTTTCAGTCCCTAAATTCTCATGTGCTGCTGTAAACAAACACATAATAATGATAAATTTTGCAATTTATCTTAAAATATTTCTAAAACAAACAATAAACACAAATATCAATTAATTTTACAATCAGAACTGTGGAACGTCCATCAACTGCAGCCAATCAGAAAATCCATTCTACAACTGCCGTTTTCAAATTACACTGCATTTTAAAAATAAAAATAAATAAATAAATAAAACCAGACATTTCCTTCATTAAAAAGTTCAATTTCTCCACTTCTGTATATATGAAAAAAATGGAAATTACCAAAAAGGGAAAAGCTGATTAGAGCCATTTATTTATAGTTAAATGAAATAAAACAATTTACGCTTTCTTTTTAGCCGATTGCTTTTGCGCCTCCAAGTGTTCAAACAGACTTCCATCGTAAACTGCTCTGACTGTCTCTTTACTAAGCAATCCATCACTGTCCTTACATAGCACGTACAGTGTTTTCCACTCTGTCCAGCTCGCAAGCCTGTAGTAATTAATTAATTAATTTCCAACATACAAAGAAAATAAGATTAATTTTTTCAAAAATCAGAAACTGACCATCCCGCATAATCTTTAGGCTCTCTGTTTTCTCTTAGCATTCCCATCAATTCGCTTGATGTTAGGGCATCTTTGTGTGCACGCGCATGCTTGCGGAAAATTGCTTCGAATTTCTCGTGCACAAAGCTACAAAAATTAAATAAATACTTAGTATCTTGTATTACAATACAGAGACTCGATTATGTAATACATTTGGAAAATTTCATTTAAAAAACTGAAGTTGTAGAATCTCTTTTTCTTTTTCTTTTCTCTGTCTGTCAACGAAAGAATAGAATTATACAAAGCCATGTTAGAAAGCATTTGTATTAAAATAATTTTCAGTTTTTAAATGAAAAGAAAAGAAGAAAATATTCTTCAATCTTCATGAAGTTTAGCTGTCAAGGTGTTTGGAAGGAAATAAAGAATATAATGTGATAGTAGTTGAAGGAATAGATTATATACCTTCCTTCCCTGCTATAAACACCAGAATCGCTTCCATGTTTGCCTTTATGAATGTTCTTAATCTCTATAGGAAATAACAGAGAAGGAGACTTTCCCTGTAATTTATCAAAATTCAATTCATATATACAAAAATGGGTTTAAACATCAATCTCATAATTGTAAAGACGATCTCACCATTAGTCAGTTAAAATTAATACTTAAACTAAACGAATTATAATCCTCTTATGCATGATATTATTCATAATCATACATACTGGTTTTTATGATTTTTCACTTAAAATATAAATTTAGAATCTTTAATATTTTAACCATTCATAATCAAATGTAAATTTTAACAATTTAGTTCAAGATTAAAATTCTGTTCGGCAACAGTTTTTTAAATAGTTTTTAAAATTTTGACAATGTTCAGTATTATTTAAAAATTTAATATTATATATGTCAAGACAAAGCAAAAGAGGCCATAGTTGATGGTAACTGTTGCCAAACACTTGCCACTAATGAAGATAACATGACCACGTGTCTCTATAGAAGTTGTACAGGACTAAATGAAGACATTTGATTATTATTTTTTTAAAAAAAAGAGTTGATAATTATTTATATTTTATCCTTTTACTATATTTTATCCTTTTACAAAAATTTTTTTCTTTCAAACTAAGACATGTTTACTTCAAAATAATATATTTTTCGAAAAATATACTTTTTATGATACATTTGTATAGAAATAATTTGATTAGAAAGTACAATCTGAATGTAAATAACAAGTAAATTGCTTTTAAATTACAAAAGACAATAATATCTATAATATAAATTTAAATGATATGAAAAATTGGTAAATTCATGTGACAAGAAAAGTTGAATAATTATTTTTTAAAAAGTAAAATTGATAATAAAAACCAAATATAAACGCTTTACTCAATTTCCTAAAATTACACTTCCTTGATTTACTTACTTCGAACAAATAACATCACCAACAACCATCTTCCTCGTAGTAATATTCCAGTGGAGATTATTGGCCTTTTCCCCTTACAACACCTTAATTATCTAATAATCAAATGATTTTAATGGAGATTGAGACTTCAACTTTCCATAAAAGCTAAGGTTACCAGCTAAGCAACGCATCATTAACTTATAAATTAGGATTTTAAAATTAAAATAAATAAATATTTTAATTAACAAAATTACCTCCCAATACTACATACCAACAAAGCAACACGTGAGTGACTTATTAATTAGGATTATAATATTTTAATTAACGAAGTTAGTTCCTAATACTATCTTATCCTAATTTATTTTAACTATAAACCCTAATCATATAATAGTGATTTGCAATTTTGAATTTCTATCAGATTTTTTTTTTTTGAAAATGCCATCAGAATTTTAATAACAAGTGATTAAAGGAGCAAAAGATGAAGAGAGAAATAATACAGGGCGAGTTTTCTGGCTCAGGCCAATGTTAATGAAAACAGCACTGGCAAGGGAAAACAGTATTCCACACCCGATTGCACGAAAACCTGTTCATGAAAAGAAAATATTTCGTTCTCAACAAATCAAAACGAGAATTTGATAAATGAAAATAATTATATAATATTACAAAAAAAAACACATATACTGCGTACCTTGAAAAGTTTCCCATGGATAAACTATGCCGTCTTGATTCCTATCGAAGAAGAAGACATGCTTTTGCAGAACGTTGTGCTCACTTGGTACAAATTTCACTACAACTAACAAAACCAGCAAATTCTTATTTCCTAGTAGACTTTTTTTAATTTTTTTTTTGCAAAAGAGAAAAAGGAATTTAAAAAGTTTTTTGCATATGTAGGTATATACACGTACCATTTTGTTGCTTGTCGTTTGTTATGGGAGGGAAAGCCATTTGGAAGGTCAGGCAAAGAGAGAGATGGAGAGGCGATTGTGTTTGGCCGGAGAGAAAATTAATTTGAAAGTGAGAAAAATGGCCGAAAGAATCTTAACAAAGGAGAGTGATTTGATTTGGAAGATATTTTCTTAGCATACGGTCGATTCTGATCAACACATAACTGCTATTTATAAGATGAAGTAGACACGTATATCACGGGCGCCCCTTTTTCATTTTTTTTGGGATAATTCTAATTACTAAGCATGTTGGGTAACGGATAAAACTTTTTTTCCTCTAAAAAAAATTCTTTAAATTGAAAAATAACTAATTAGTTTTTTTTAAATAAACTTTAGTTTCAAATGCTTCAGTGAAATTGCTTGCTTCAATTAGAGTTGAGTGATTTTATTAGAAATTCTAAATGTGGATTTTATAAAATATATAGATTTTTAAAATAGTTGGCTATATAATATTGACTCCACAGATCAATCATGCGATCATTGGATCAAATTATTTTAAATAAATAGCCCCATTTTTATTAATAAATAAAGTTAAATATTTTAAAAGATGATAAAATGGTTTTTTTTTCTCTCTCTCTCCGTGATGAAGTTTCTGTTCATCTTGTTTCCGATGACGTATCGTCCGTTGTGCTGCTTTGGCCTTTGTGATGAAAACACAAAAACCGAAGGAACAGCTACAGCTGTGATATGCAATTTCTGAAATAAAAAAAACTTGGTTTGGTTTGTGGTGAGCTGAGGAAACTTGAAAAGACCGTACAATAAATGATTGCAACTTGCATTCTACTACCGTAGGAACTTTCGGTTGCCCTATCAAATTTGTTTTATCTTTTCATAATGAATAGTAACAAGTTAATGGCCAACATAAGATTTTTAATTCACGTATCGAATTTATACTGTAAATTGTGGGATATAAATAAAGTTATTATAGGGGAAATGATTATGAAAAAGAAGAGAATTATTTTGTCTTTTGGAAAAGAAAGTTTGGCAAATTCAAATAGAAAAGGAAAGCTGTTGGAATTAGAAAGAAACGGCATAAAGTAGAGAATTAGAGGAGAAAGGAAAGTGGGTTGCAACATGGAATGTGAATGTGAATGCAAAGCAAAGAAAGGATTGCTTTTGCTTAGCAGAAACAAACACCAACTGTGTTATTAATATTTTTTATTTTCTTTTGAAAGAGGCTTTTCATTTTATTAATAAGCCTTTTACGCAACTCCCCTAAACTTACTAATATCACCTCCATTCTCATCTAACGGCTTTAATTTTCCACACGTGATTCCCATTGACACTCGTTTTTTTTTTTCTCCTTTTCTTTTCTTTTGAAAAAATTGGAGAAGTCATTTTCAATCTTTCATAAAACAAGAATTTTTCAATAGAAACATTAATTCAATCAAATTTGTTATCAGTTTCAATTAACACAGGATGAGAAGAAACGATCGTTATGATTTTGAATTCTACAACTATAACTAATTTTGTTTGGACATAAATCATTTTCAAAAACGCAGATAACTTCAATGAAAAATAAATAAATATATGTTTATCTTCAATAAGTTAATTATATACGAAAATTGACACATTGAATGAATACAAACAAATTAAATGTTCAAATGACGAGTGTACGTGTCAAAATGCAGTCGACCATTTCTAGTGTCATTCTTATACAAAAAATAGCTTTCATTACATTACGGTTTTGTCGAATATAGCCTAAAAATTCAACATACCGAATTGAAATCACACAATTTTGAAATGTTTTACCAAACATTTATTCATTTGTTATGACAAAAACAAACAGTACAAGTCATTGCATTTCCTGTCAGTGCAAAACAAACACTAAAAAATTGCAATAATGAAAAGGGTATAGAATCTGTGAACTGTATAGAATCAATTCCGAAAGCACCAGCAAATAAATGCATACGAGGATTTAAAAAATAGAAAAAGAGATCTACAGGTATTACCATTAGCACAAGAAAATATCAAATAGTGAGTGAAAAGAGTTCAACAGTTCCTTCAGTTTTAATTTATTTAGCCACCATGTGCTGGAATCAAAGGTCATCTTTCTCATACACAAGATTATATATTTATGGAGCTAAAGCCGGTGGGAGGAAGAGTGTACTTATCTATATACAATTTCTTGTTCATACAATTTTCAAATAACTTAGAGAATACAGCACTTTAGCACTAACCCTTTTTGATCCATCCTTGCCTCCTCATTTCCTGCAATTGCAACTTCATTTGATTACACATCCACAAATACATTCATGAAACAGTCAAGCAACATAATCACATGTATTAACAGAAATATGTTTATCGCTCTATTTCCTACAATTTCACTCCCAAATCGTATCCTTTATGTGTGTGTGTGCACGCGCGTGCGCGTGCGCATGTGGTTGCGCGCACATGTGTAGGGAACCATCTATAGATCATGGGGTAATAGGAATTGCAAGTGCCATTACTCCATGAAAAATCTTACTACTCCGTGAAAATCTTATTTGAAACAGAAAAAGTTGTTTTGAAAGAAACTGAATCTAAGCAATTGATAAAAGTGAAAATACAATTACCTAACCAAATTGATAATTGATATTCATAGTTCAAATAACAAAAATTATCTGAACCGAACAGTGCCTACCCCCTACTTTCCCTACTAGCTAATGTAATGACTCCAATCACAGAAGAAAATTTCTTCTGTGCACTCATCCTCGTTAAATATCACATTGGATCATCTATCTAACAATCATTTCCATCAGTTAACTTTGATCAATTTGACCATCAAGACTCCAGAGCATTAATCATCCTTGAAATGCCCACTGATAAACTAGTCCAACTTATATTCATCTGACTAGTAATCCCTTAAGTCTTCCACTTTGCATCTCTAAGTTAACCTATCATGCTTGTTTAGAAAATTAACAACAAATAGAAAGCATAAATAGCAGTAACAAGGCAGAAACATTGACAAACCTTCAGGAGGCTGTGCAAGCTTCCGGTTTTGTGGTGACATCATTTCTTTCTTCAGTTGAGTCAATATGTCCTCCATTGTGCACTCTCTCTGCCAGTTAGCAAGCATTGGGAAAAGACTAGGTTCCACCTGTTAATTTAGTCACCCATAAGCCTAATTTCATCCAATCAGAATTCACAGCATAAAAGAACAAAGTAAAATAACATTTCTTACCACTCCAGTTTCAGCATTGACACAGGTCATGTTTATCCGAGTTTGGAACCTTACACTTGGTGGATTATCTGGATAATCCTTTCCACAAAACAACTTCAACTGGTAGATACGACCTTCATGAACAGTCTGGTAAGCACCACAAGTAAATACAGTATTATTCTTCCAAAAGAGATGAAAATCACACATAGCAATTATGAGAGGACGCATCCAATGGATTCTACCAAATCATTGACATAAACTACGGATGGAAAATTGCCATGTTTAGTTAAGAACTGCTGTTCGCCTATTGGGATGATTTTTTGACAATGCTAAAACTGAGAACAAGTGAGTCTGCACAAGTAGATATGCATGTCTTGACTCAAACGGGGTTCAGGAGTTGAGCAGTTTTAGATATATGCTCCTCCCAAGCCGAGCATTAAAAATATACTATGAGGTAATTGTTTCTCAGCAGAATGGAAGAACAACACACATATCGGCACAAAAACAGATATTAGGGAGAGGATTGCCACCACCAACATCACATGTCTTGTTGGAATTGTGAGATTAAAATTAAATTAAACTTGCACTCATGCATTTTTTTAATTCTTAATACTTAAATGCTCAAATTCTCATACATTTATTGACACAAAATTCACATATTTTCTTATAACTGTACTTGAGATATATTCTAAGCATTTTGGGTTTAAAAAGCTCCTCCACACTGCTGCCCAGGGACTAGATAAGCAATAAGCAAATAATTCCAGCCTTAAAACAAGCTTCAACCAAATCAAATATATGTGCAACTTTAATAGGAACCAGAGGCTCCTTTCTAACTGCACACAGGCAGGATTGTTGCCCAAAAATTAGCATATGATGGCGAAGCAGAAGCTTTCTAGACGCCATGGACTAAAGAATCCATGGTCCCTAAGACCACAACTGCCCCATGACCATTCCAACTTCAAATTTACCCCACATACTAGGACATCATGTTTGTAATGCCTAAGAAGTCTACCAATTTCAGAGATTAAAATATAGAAATACATATAGTTTAAAGCAAGTGTTTGCAGGTGTGAACAAAAGACAAGCAGGGTAATCTTTTTATCATGGGTGAAGATATTTTGAATGGCCTTTGAAGTGGAAAAAACATGCAGGCATACTATCTTTTCTCTTCTCATCCTCTTAATACTTTGGAAAGAAACAACACAGAAACTGACTCATCAAGTGGCACAAGAGACTTTTAACAATTTAAACTGACATTCTATCTGATTTTTTTTCCATAAGAATTCATAACCACTAATTTTCATCAGAATAGAGGTTATCTTACGGATGGATCAACGTGATACAATGGGAATGAAGGATAAGTAATTCTCAATTTATGCAGTAACCATATACATATTCAAACATGAGAAGGCCACTTCACTCATCCGGCAAGGCTTGAGCCCCAACATTAGTTGCCAGGGTATTTAATCAATTTGTAAGAAAAAGAGTTGTAAGCGTAAATCATAGTTTGCCACTGCAGTTATCAATTTGACTTCTGAAACAAGTTCATGTGCTGCTAGTGCACAAGCATGCACAACCAAACTGAGACCGCAAAAATGAAGGTGACAAAAAACTACATACATTTGGGGGTCCAATTATAGTTCCCGTCCATGATTGCATGTAGATGTCATCAGCATCATCCATTCCGTAGCTAACAGTTCCATCTCCAATTCCTTTCTCCCCTCTCTCAAGCTCTTCCAATAATCTGAAATTCCTAGGCACTAGAAATGATGAAAAAAAGTCAGCCATGTAATCATACCTCAAGCATACACAATATATGAATTCTTTGTTTCCAATATCCGCTCTAATCAAATTAATATCAATGCAAACAAAGTATAAGTGGGAAAAATTTTAAATAGTTTCTATAAAAAAAATTTTGAAGGGCATAACCACGATTACTAAACCAAACAAAAATACATAAGAGTTATTTGCATCATGAATTCTTAATTTAGTGCTAACTAAATATTGATGGCATGATAAAATATAATCTAAATGAGCTAACCAAGCTCATACCTTGATATAATTTCTTTTGGAGAATATAAATGCACCAACCAACCGCATAAAATACATAAGATAAGAATATATTCCATTGGAGACAGGATAATACATAAGAAAAAGAAGCAAATGCATTAATCACGAGTTAAATGATTTCAAATTTTTTTCCTCACCAAAATAGTGAGATGTTAATGAGTTACCATGAGAGATGTCTTCAACCCATGGTTCCCATAACACAGCCACTCCCTATGAGTTACCAGTTCATTCTTCAACAAGTGGTCCCACTACAGCTTGGGAGATTAGTACTTCCAATGGCCAGAGCAACCAAGCACACTTGGCTGAAGCACTTCCAATTATTCTAACATTATAATTATATACTAAAAGATTAATAAATCTTAAACATGAGCTGTCTATAAGTTTATTCAATATCTACACAATCGATCATTTCACAGTTTGCACCTTGCAAGAAAGGATTATACACGATCCACCACCTCAATGGATCAATCCCACAAGGCACTGAATTGGCAAGACAGAAATTTCCAATCAAGTTACAAACTTCAAACTACAAAAAATTGGAAAAAAAAAATTCCCTTCTTTAATTTATACAATTCCTATTTTCATTTGTTCTGAGCCTAGTTCATCCAGATACACAATTCTCCAATGTTTCAACCCATAATAAGAAAATCAAAATTTCCATAACTAATTTTGTTAACCACTTAGATTTCACTCACTGAAATCTCCCAACAGTTCAAATCAGTAACTATTTCCCAATTAAGAATAAAACATAACAAAATTTCTACAAAATCCAGCCAAAGAAACTCAACTACAACTACAGTGAACAAACGCAATCACTTACAGAATGCTGAAACACAAAAGTTAACTAAAATTACAAATCACATAAATGAAAAATCTAGGGTTTTTCCTTCGAGATTCACTTACCAACAACTCTTGATCCTTCGGACCCCATTGTTTACTGAATGCTAAATCGAAGTACAAAAGGCTAGGGTTTCCTTCGGCCAGAGCAGAGGGAACGATGAAAAGGAGCAAAAAGAGAGAACTTTATCAGAGGTGAATGTGATAATAAAAGAGCGTATACTATGGTCTATGGCGTCCGATTAACTGTTTCGTAATACTTCGCACGAGTCCCCAGGTCCACCTCCACTGCACTCAAGCCTCTACCCCGCATGTAAAACTTTACGAAATTGCAGAATTGCCCAGATTTTATATTATTTTTCAAAACGTTCCCTCTCATTCCAATTAGCAATTTACTTATTGCCGCCAAATCAAAACGGTTTCTTCTTCTTCTTTTTTTATTTTTATTTTTTTTTATTTAGTACATTAAGGAAAGTTAAATGCTAAAAAAGGATAGCAATCTGACTCAACAAGACCAAATGAACCAATGAACAAAGCAGCAGCCCAACTAGATGACCAATCAAGATGGTTTTTTGCCATTAAAGGCTATTTTTTTCCAATAAGATTTATATTTATAATAGTGATTTTATTTTTTTACAGATAAAGTCTTTTTAAAGATACGTGGTCATTTTTTTATAAATGAAATTAATGTATAAAATTTAATTTATAAAAGGAATTTTGTGTAAAATCACTGTTTACAATAAATAAATAAATTTTATTTTTTAAATACTTTTGAAGTAATTATTTTATTTTAATTAAAAAGTTGTTTTCAAAATAAATAACAAGTGATAATAATTAAGAAAATTATTTTTATAAATAAAAGAAAAAAAAACTTAATGAATAATAATTATATTTTTCGTTGTTAGCAATACAAATGTGGAATAAAAAGTAATGATAATTGTCAAATCAAAAATCTCTTTTTTTCATAAAATAAAGAGACCAATCATATTATATCTAGTTTACTTACTAAATATATTTTCAAGTTAGAAAGTTTAATCTAAAAGTGTCACGACCCATTTCCATGGGCCGGACCGGCACTAGGACCTGGGTAAGCTTAAGGCCCCCGAGGCCCGTAGTAAGCCTAATCTCTGATTTCAACACCACACTTATATGAAAATATTCTACAAGTTGGCCCATTTTATT